>CM054141.1:65300089-65317589 GCA_028751875.1 Rapana venosa
AGAAGTGCTGAAAAAGGGGAAGGGGAAGGGGAAAGGAGCGCTGAAAAGGGGGTGTGGGGGTGTCAGGGTGGGGTGATAGGGATGGAAGTGGCATTTGGGGAAAAATAAAATTTAAGAGGAGTAAATGTTTAACCCTAAAATAGATGGAACATAAAAAAGAGATGATGTCATTTCTTTTTTTTTTTCTTAGAAGCAAGAGGAGGAAAAAGACAGACGGACAGACAGACATACGGACAGGCATGTTGACAGACTTGCTGAATGACCTTCTGTGTTTTTTGTGTGTTTCCTTCTTTTTGATTGTTTATTGTTCAAAACAAAATAAAGTTTGAAAAGCAGAAGTATTACAACATTTCTTACATGGAAAATGAAAGTGGCCATTTATTCGTTTCTTGTCACAGTGCTCTGGCGATAAAAAATAATGATAATGAATAATATATATAATTTATATAGAGCAATATCTTGATAAAAACAAACCAAAGCGCAATAACGAGACAGTAACTAATATATTCAAGGAAGAATTATACAACTAAACACAAATAGATCATAGTGATTCAAACTGAATATGTCATAGACAACCTTGAGCATAAATAGCATTAACACAATTAATTTTGTTAAAACATCTAAAATGCCTGACTTTTTTCAGGAACTGAAAATTACTATCCCGCGAAACAGAAGGAACCGAATCTGAGAGTCATCACACCCTTGATGTAACGCAATCCACAGCACTTGTTGCTGACACCGCTTTTGTGACCAGTAGAGCTACAAGTGGTCTCTTTCCTTTAATCCGCTGGGGAAATAGTCTTTGCATGCACTTGGTTGGCAGATCAAAAGCTAGCTCACCAAGGGTTTAAAACCCCAAGTCTTACTTTTCCTGGCTTAGTCCACTTGTCCAAGTGATCTACTGGAGTACAGCCTCTGTTTCCCATGGCGGGGATGTGGGAGGTGGGAGGGGACAGACACACAAGACACAGTCAGTAACAACGACGGGACGCTCTGACTACTAGGTCTGGAAGTCTGAAAAGAAGACTAGGTAAGCCAATAAGCGAGATATATTAACAACTTGACGCGGGGAAGTCATCGCAAACGTCAGTAATGTCTAGGGTCCGTTGGGAGTGCTATGGAAATTGTTCAGATCGGAAATAATGTTACTGGTTCGGTATAGCATTCCAACAGATCAGACAGAACAGACAGCCACAACCAGTCATCTGTTAAAAACAGTTTACTGAACTGATTGTTAGACACTCAGCTAGGTAGGGTTTTCACCTGAAAATAAATTTAACTCGGTGCTTTGAAATACAATTTAATTAAGCCAGCGGTTGTTCGGAAATTAATCGTCATTCTCTACACAGTCTTAGTAGAGCATTAGTTCAGAAAGCTAAGTCCCTTAGAAGATGTAATAGACTCTTGTAAATCAAAAAGCTTGGCAACCATGATTTAACTTTTAGAGCAGTAAAGCAATTGCTTTGTGGTCACTGAGCTAGATTGTAAGAATCATCTCGCAAGTTTATCAGACATTCTTGAAGGATGTGCTAGCAATGTAATGTAATGCCATGCAACACCGCGCCATGCAATACAACAAAACACTTTAAAAGGCAGCGCAGAGCAACGCACTACAGTGCAGTACACAACGCATTACAGAAAAAGTACAATGCATCATAGACAGTACAGTATAAATGATAGAATGGATGACATTAGACTACACTACACTACACTACAATGCACTGCACTGCATTACACTACACTGCACTGCACTACACTACACTACACTGCACTGCGCTGCGCTGCGCTGCACTGCACTGCACTACATTACACTGCACTGCACTGCACTTCACTGCACTACACTATACTTCACTGCTCTGCACTGCACTGCACTTCACTACACTACACTACACTACACAATGCTACACTACACTACACAACACTACACTACACTACACTACACTACACTAAACTACACTACAATACAGAACAATACAGTACAGTACAGTACAATATAATACACTACAGCACAAAACAGCACAACACGAAACAATACACCACGACCCAGTTTAACACGAGACTTCTTCCTCGAACACTGAGACAGCAACTATTGCTTTCTGTCATATGACCAAAAACGCGTTGCGCTGCCGACAAGCGCCTGACAAGTCAGGCCCAGCGCATCTGACTCTGGCGTGATCCTCGTCAATACTTTATATATCTGACATTCGTTTGCATTCTGTTTTTGGAAAATCTTATGATACATATATTTCACAAGTCATAGAATGAAGAGTGATCTTAGAAGTCAGGCATTGACACACACACACACATCAGCTGGGAGAAAATTGTTACATTCGTTTTGGTAGAAATAAAAGGCAGGTGAACAGACCGAAAAAGCAGAAAACAGACAAAGGAGATGACAGGAAGAAAAGGAACAAGGCAGAAACAAAGGAGGAGATATTAAAGATGGGGATTCTAGCACAAACGTTGCAGTAGGTGGGGATGAGATCAATGTTATTCTTACACTTCCCCGACTTTTCCTCGGGAGATAACACAATACAATATTGAACCATAATAATATATCGCACGTGGTATCTTAGTTAATGACATGGAATCACCTCAAACAAAATCCAGCAAGAACATCAACAAACAACAACAAGATATTGCTCTTGTCTTTCAGGATTTACAGTAATAGACTGGCAAGACTGATTTCTGCTACACGATGTTAATAGTCCCTGATCACAGCCCAGCACAGACAGGATTCCTTTCGTCTGGAGGAAAAGACAATCTATGTGTCTCTCACTGTCTCAGACTTTCTCTTAACAGAAGGCCTTACCTATAAAACAAATGGTGAGGAATAGGCATTGCGTGCACCCAGACACACGCACACCACACACACACACACAAACACACACACACATACCACACACACACACACACATTACACACCACCCATCACACACACACCGCGCGCGCGCGCGAGCGCACACAGACCACACCATACCACACCACACCACACACACACCACACACACACACACCACACAAACACACACCACACACACACACACATCACACACACATCACACACACACACACACACACACACACACACACATCCCCCCCCCCCCCCCCCCCTATCCCTTTATCTAGTATCACTTTATGTGGAACGACATAAAATTGAAGACTACTACTACTACTACTACTACTACTACTACTACTTCTACCATTACTACTACTACTACTAATAATAATAATAATAATGTATGGAATTTATATAGCGCTGAATCTTGTAAAGCAACAAATCAAAGCGCTCAGATTTTATTTCATACCACTTTAAGTCACGGCAGATTTCTCTCCGTGAAATTCGGGCTGCTCTCCGCGGGGAGAGCGGGAGAACGCACGTACTACTACTAGTACTGCTGCTGCTGCTGTTGCTGCTGTTGCTGCTGCTCCACCTCCTCCTCCTCATCCTCCTGCCACTACTACTACTACTTCTACTACTACTACTACTACTACTACTACTACTACTACTACTACTACTACTACTACTACTTCTACTACTACTACTACTACTACTACTACTACTACTACTACTACTACTACTACTTCTACTACTACTACTACTACTACTACTACTACTACTACTGTCACTACTACTACTACTACTACTACTACTCCTACTCCTACTACTACTACTACTCCTACTACTACTCCTACTACTTCTACTACTACTACTACTACTACTACTACTTCTACTACTACTACTACTACTACTACTACTACTACTACTACTACTACTCCTACTCCTACTCCTACTACTACTACTACTCCTAGTCCTCCTACTCCTACTACTACTACTACTACTCCTACTCCTCCTCCTCCTCCTCCTCCTACTACTACTACTACTACTACTACTACTACTACTACTACTACTACTACTACTACTACTACTACTACTACTACACACATGCAAACGCACTCGGTGAATTTTGTTTTTAAATATCGAGGATAATGGAATAAGCATAAGAATACCCTGATGGTTAGCGCGTTGGGCTCGTGATCTGCCTGCCTGGGTTTGAGCCCGGGTTCAAGCACCACCGAGTCATCCTTTGAGGGGGATACTTTCCCCTGGAGTTAACATCAGTGCCAACTCCATCCCCTAGAAAGTCCTTCGGATGAGTCTATTAACAACTCCACTCCCCCCAAAATTCCTTCGGATGAGTCTATTAACAACTCCACTCCCCCCCAAATTCCTTCGAATGAGTCTTTTTACAGCTCCACTCCTCAGAAAGTCCTTCGGATGAGTCTATTAACAACTCCACTCCCCCAAAATTCCTTCGGCTGAGTCTATTAACAACTCCACTCCCCAGAAAGTCTTTCGGATGAGTCTATAAGCCAAGGTCTAGTGTGTGAACTGACACAGAACATCTTGCGCACACGATAAAACATTTCCACTTTTTGGAGGAGTAGGTTATTGGAGACAGTGGAAACGGTTGTCAAGTGAGCAAAGCTGCATGCACATGAGATTGGATAATAAAAAGCACATGGATGCGTATTCTGTTCTTCTCAATAATAAAGATGAATAGATAAACGAAACAAGGAATATAAGGATACATGCGCATAACAGCCACACTCGAACCTCATACACACTCAAACACACACATACAAACACACTCACTCACACACACACACACGCTCACACGCACACAAACACACACACAAACTCACACACACAAAACACACACACTCACACGCACACACACAACACTCACACGCACACATACACACACTAACACACACACAGGCTCACACACATACACACGCACACACACACGCACGGAAGAAAGACAGAAAGAAAGAAAGAAGATTACTGTTATGGAAAACCAGACAGACTAGTCGTTTCCCTCAGGGAAAAAAGCGAAACAAAGTAGCATTTACAATTCTCATTACCATAGGATTTGGACAGCTAACACACGTAGACTGTGTTCTATTGTGAAGGCTGAATATCAGTTTTATGCAAATTGGACCAGATAATGATTGCGGGGAACATAAAGCACAGACACAGACACAGACATACACAGACACACACACACACACACACACACACACACACACACACAAACACACTCGCACACACTCACACCCCATTTTCACCAACAAAACAGTAAAGTAGAGGATCAAGAGAAAATATGATGGAAGGAGTTGAGATAATGGGAGATTTAAAAAACAACAACAACAACAATTACAAACAAAAGCACCAGTCTAGGACACAGAGTGAGCGAGAGAGAGAGAGAGAGAGAGAGAGAGAGGAGAGAAGAGAGAGAGAGGAGAGAGAGAGAGAGAGAGAGAGAAAGTGAGTGAGAGACAGACAGAGAGATAGAGACAAAGAAAAACAGAGGGAGACAGATAGAGAGACAGCCAGAGAGACAAAGAAAAAGAGAGACTGACTGACAGACTGACAGAGAGACAAAATATGCAGACAGGCAGAGAGACAGACAGACAGACAGACAGGGATAGACAGATGAAGACAGATAGAGAGACGGTGAGAGAGAGTCTGGCAGACATAGTCAGACAGACAAGTAAAAGACAGAATCATAGAGAAAGGACAAAGACAGAGACAGAGAGACACATCGACAGACAGAAATTTAGAAAGGGAAGGGGAACTGGAGACGGAGACAGACATACACACAGACAGAAAAACACACAGAGACAGACACACACACATAAACACACACAGACAGACACACAGACAGACAGACAGCTTTTCGTAAGAGTAGGCCATTGTGTGCCGGTGGGAACAGATGACAGAATTCACAAATCAGCATACACACGGGGACTGGATGTAAAAAAGCACATAAGTGCTTATTCCATTATCCTCGATATTAAAAGAATGACATTTTTAAAAAGACAGACAGATACACAGACAAAGAAACACACAGACACACAGACGCACAAACAGACAGACACACACACAGACACACACACAGACAGACAGACAGACTGAATTTTCTCTGATGGCAGACACGATTGATGATAAGGATAAACCGTAATGGAGAGGAAAGCACAGTGCCAGACAGTGGGTCTTAGAGATTCAGCAATAATTTCCCAACAGAAACAAACAGATAAAGAAAAAGAACACGAAGAAGAATTGCAAGGAGGAAAAAGAATTGCAAATAAGAAGAATTGCTAAGAAGAAGAAGAAGAATTGCGAAGAAGAAGAAGAAGAAGAAGAAGAAGAATGTAAAGAAGAAGAAGAAGAAGAAGAAGAAGAAGAAGAAGAAGAAGAAGAAGAAGAAGAAGAAGAAGAAGAAGAATGCAAAGAAGAAGAAGAAGAATGCAAAGAAGGAGAATGCAGAGAAGAAGAAGAAGAATGTAAAGAAGAAGAAGAAGAAGAAGAAGAAGAAGAAGAAGAAGAAGAAGAAGAAGAAGAAGAAGAAGAAGAAGAAGACTGCAAAGAAGAAGAAGAATGCAAAGAAAGAAGAATGCAAAGAAGAAAAAGAAGAAGAAGAAGAAGAAGAAGAAGAAGAACAAGAACAAGAACAAGAAGAGAACAAGAACAAGAAGGAGAAGAACAAGAACAAGAAGAAACAAGAAGAAGAACAAGAAGAAGAACAAGAAGAAGAACAAGAAGAAGAAGAACACCAACAACAACAACAGCAACAACGACATCAACAAGAAAAAAGAAAATCAGAACAAGGACGAGAATTCGCGAAAAAGAATGGGAGGACGAAGACAAATGCAAAGAAGAACACTGCGAGGAAAGAAGAATGCCAAGAAGAACAATACAAATGATAACTATGGTAAAGAAGAATGCGAAGAAGGAAAATGCGAGGAAGAATATAAAGAAGAGTGCGAATAAGAAGAAGATCCCGAAAAAGAAGAATGCGAATAAGAATTAGATCCCAAACAAAAAATGCGAATAAGAATAATGTGAAGAAATAATGCAAAAGAAGAAGAAGAATGGGAATAAAAAGAAGTAGAATAAGAAGAAGATATGCGAAGAAGAATTGCGATAAAAAAGGACTGCAAAGAAGAATTGCGGAGAAGAAGAACTGTAATGAAAAAGACGACTATATTACGACAGTGATGATGACGGCAACGACTACAACAACAAAGATGCAGCTGCTGCTGCTGCTGCTGCTGCTGATGATGATGATAATCATGATAGGCTGATGAAAAAAAAAATACAATAACGCCCATTGTAAATCAAATAACTCGTATTGTAATATATAATCGCTAGCAACAAAAAACAACTAGAAAATAAAGAGTAAGGGAGAGAACTTGGATGAGAGACAGGAATAGTAGAGGGGAGGAGGGGGGGGGGAGAAGGAAAGAAACCGTTTGCAGTTGCAACAGCAACATCGGGTCATATTTCTTTTCCAATTATTTGTCGCATTAGTTGTTGTTTTTTTCATATTTTCTGTACAAATATATCATTGTTTTTATGTTTTATTCCATTGAATTTTATATTAAATTTGCTGTTATTTTGTTTTATTTTATTTCATTTCATTCATTTCGTTTATATATCGATTTAATGCATGTTGTGTGTGGGTTGTTTTTTTTAAATCTCAGTTCATGTACTTTTGTTCTGCTGTATTATATTTGTTTGTAGTTCTGCTTGACATTTTCAATTTTGTGTTGTTTTATTGTATTTTAATGTATGTTATTTCATTTAATCAAATTGATTTCTATTTCTTTTTTAAAAATGTTTTACTCTACTGAACTGCGTTTCAAAAGTGGACAGCATGTCTCTATCCCTTTCCATGGTGCGTGCATGCGTGAGTGCGTGAGTGTATGTGTGTGAGTGTGTGAGCGTGCATGTGTATTGTGAATGTGTGCGTGTTTGTACGCGCGCGCGCGCGCGCGCGCGTGTGTGTGTGTGTGTGTGTGTGTGTGTGTGCGTGCGTGCGTGCGTGTGTGCATGGGCGCATGTGTTTAAGACAACAGAAGCAACTATGAATATCAACATTACGAACTACTACTACTACTACTACTACTACTACTACTACTACTACTACTACTGTTGCTGCTGCTGCTGCTGCTACTACTGCTGCTGCTGCTGCTGCTGCTGCTGCTGCTCCTACTACTACTACTACTGTTGCTGATGTTGCTACTACTACTACTTCTGTTACCACTTCGACTATACTGCATTCTTCTTCTTCTTCTTCTTCTTCTTCTTCTTCTTCTTCTTCTTCTTCTTCTTCTTCTTCGCACCTCTTCTTCGCGATTTTTCGCGAGTCTTCGCAATTCTTCTTCTTCGCAATTCTTCTTCTTCGCCCTTCTTCTTCGTAATTCTTCTCCTTCTTCTTCTTCTTATTTTCAATTCTTCTTCTTCTTCGCAAATCTTCTTCTTCTTCTTCTTCTTCTTCTTTTTCTTCTTCTTCTTCTTCGCAATTCTTCCTCCCAATTCTTCTTCTTCTTCTTCGCAATTCTTCCTCCCAATTTTTCTTCTTCTTCGCAATTCTTCTCCTTCTTCTTTGCAATTTTTCTTCTTCGCAATTCTTCCTCCCAATTCTTCTTCTTCTTCGCAAGTCTTCTTGTTCTTGTTGTTGTTGTTCTTCTTCTTCTCCTTCTTTTTCTTCTTCTTTTTCTTCTTCTTCTTCTTCTTCGCATTCTTCTTCTTTGCATTCTTCTTCTTCTTCTTCGCATTCTTCTTCTTCTTCTTCGCAATCCTTCTTCTTCTTCATCTTCTTCTTCCTTCTCTACTTCTTCTTCTTCTTCGTTTTCGTCTTCTTCTTATTCTGTGCATTCTTTTTTTGTATTCACCTCCTTCTCTCCTTCTTTCTCTTCCTCATCTCCTTCACCTGTTTCTATGGAGTCTACTCTTCCTACCACTGTGACTGCTTCTGCGTCTGTTGCTGGTGTCTGTCTGCCTGTCTGTCAGAGCTGAGGGTGTGATGGCCACTCAGAGCTGATGTACAGAGGCGATCAGCCTTGCGATCAATCGCAGGTGGCCCTCTCCTACCATTCCTCATTTTGATGACTCTCAGAAAGTCCCCTGTAAACGTCAGTCTTTAAGACTGGGCCGGGCACACAAGGTTTTTGGTTGGTGAGTACCAGGAGAAACAGAGAGAGGGGAGAGAAGAGGTGGAAAAAGATCGGGAGGAAGTAAGGATGAGAGAAAGGGGGGTGAGAGAGTTGGAGAGAGAGGTGGGAGAGAGATAGAGAGAGGGAGAGAGGAGGAGAGAGAGAGAGGAAGGGAGGGAGGGAGAGTAAAGGAGGGAGAGAGAGAGAGGAAGGTAGGGAGAGAGAGAGAGGTGGAGAGAGACAGAGACAGAGAGACACAGAAAGAGAAACATAGAGAGACAGAGGGAGAGAGAGGTGAGATAGAGCGAGAGAGGCAGAGAGAAAGAGAGGGAGAGAGACAGAAATTAAAAAAAAACTATAAGCAGATGCAGTGACAAGCATATTCAGGAGAGAGAGAGAGAGAGAGAGAGAGAGAGAGAGAGAGAGAGAGAGAGAGAGAGAGAGAGAGAGAGAGAGAGAGGAGAGAGAACAGAGAGAGAGAGACAGAGAGAGACGGAGAGAGAGAGAATGAGAGAATGAGAGAGACAGAGAGAGAGAGAGTGAGAGAATGTGAGAGACAGAGAGAGAAAGAGAGAGAGAGAGAGAGAGAGAGAATGAGAGACAGAGAGACAGAGAGCAAAACATGTCCATCTGCTGGTTCAGTGAGAGGAGGGAGAAGTTCCCATAATTGTGTATGCGTGCATGCGTGTGCGTGTGTGTGTGTGTGAGGAGGGTTGTGTGTGTGTGCGCGCGTACATGCGAGCGCGCGCCGGCATTTGTGTTTTCAGAAGCATGGCAATACACATTTTAGCATGCCCGTGGTGTAGAAACATTAAACTTTCATGACAAGACATTCTTTTCCTTGAGGATAAGAAATGTGTACACGTATTCTTCTCTCTGTGGCAACTCTGTACTTGGCAGTGTGTGTTGTTGTACAGACAGATTGTAGACACCACGTGAGTGCTGTACAGTCTGTGAATGGCAGCCAGGGGGAGCTATAGAAGTCTCCTGCCTTAAGTTTGGTTAAGTGAAAAACTCTAAAGAGATTTCCTTTTTTTAAGCGGGAAGTGGGGGCGGGGGTGGACTACTTTTCTTCATCTTGTTCTTGTTCTTGTTGTTGTTGTTTTTCTCCTTCTTCTTCTTTGCAATTCTTCTTCTTCGCAATTCTTCTTCTTCTTCGTCTTCTTTTTCTTCCGCTTTGCAATTCTTCTTCGCAATTCTTCTTCGCAATTTTTCTTCTTCTTCTTCTTCCTCTACTTCTTCTTCTTCGCATTCTTCTTCTTCGTTTTCGACTTCTTCTTCTTATTCTGTGCATTCTTTTCATTCTATTTTTGTATTCATTTCCTCCTCTTCTTTCTTCTCTTCTTCATCTCTTTCCCCTTTTTTTACTCAGTCTACTCTTTCCTGCCACTGTGACTGCTTCTGCTTCTGCTGCTGGTGTCTGCCTGTCTGTCAGAGCTGAGGGTGTAATGGCCACTCAGAGCTGATGTACAGAGGCGATCAGCCTTGAGATCAATAGCAGGCAGCCCTCTCCTACCATTCCTCATTGTGATGACTCTGAACAAGTCCCCTGTAAACGTCAGTCCTTAAGACTGGGCCGGGCACACAAGGTTTTTGGTTGGTGAGTACCAGGAGAAACAGAGAGAGGGGAGAGAAGGGGTGGAAAAAGATCGGGAGGAAGTAAGGATGAGAGAAAGGGGGGTGAGAGAGTTGGAGAGAGAGGTGGGAGAGAGATAGAGAGAGGGAGACAGGAGGAGAGAGAGCGTGAGAGGGAGGGAGGGAGGGAGAGAGAGAGAGGTGGGATAGACAGAGAGAGAGAGACAGAGAAAGAGAAACAGAGAGAGAAACAGAGGTGATAGAGCAAGAGAGAGAGAGAGAGAGAGAGAGAGAGAGAGAGAGAGAGAGAGAGAGAGAGAGAGAGGAGAGAGAGAGAGAGAGAGAGAGAGAGAAGAGAGAGAGAGAGAGAGAGAGAGAGAGAGAGAGAGAGAGAGAGAGAGAAATATGTCCATCTGATGGTACAGTGAGAGGAGGGAGAAGTTCCCATAAGTGTGTGTGTGTGTCGGTGGGGGGTGGGGGTGGGGGTTGTGTGTGTGTGCGCATGCGCGCGCCGACATTTGTTTCTTGAGAAGCATGGCGATACACAATTTAGCATGCCCGGGATGTAGAAACATTAAACTTTCTTGACAAGACATTCTTTTCCTTGAGGATAAGAAATGTGTACACGTATTCTTCTCTCTGTAGGAAATCTGTACTTGGCAGTGTGTGTTGTTGTTGTGTAGACAGATTGTGGACACCACGTGAGTGCTGTACAGTCTGTGAATGGCAGCCAGGGGGAGCTATAGAAGTGGTCTGCCTTTAGTTTGGTTAAGTGACAAACTCTAAAGAGCTTTCCTTTTTTTTAAGGGGTGGCGGGGGTGGCCTACTTTTCTTCATCTTGTTGTTGTTCTTTTTCTTGTTTCTTATTCTTTTTGTTTCTTTTGGTCTTGTTCTTGTTCTTGTTGTTGTTGTTGTTGCTGTTGTTGTTGTTGTTGTTGTTGATGTTGTTGTTGTTGTTGTTGTTGTTCTTCTTCTTCTTCTTCTTCTTCTTCTTCTTGTTTCTTGTTTCTTGTTCTTTTTGTTTCTTTTGTTCTTGTTCTTCTTATTCTTTCTTGTTCTATTTGTTTCTTTTGTTCTTGTTCTTGTTCTTCGTCTTCTTTTTTTTCTTCCTCTTGTTTTTGTTGTTGTTGTTGTTGTACTTCTTCTTGTTCTTGTTCTTCTTCTTCTCCTTCTCCTCATCCTCCTCCTCTTCCTCCTCTCCTACTCCTCCCCCTCCTCTTTCTCCTCCTCCTCCTTCTTCTTCTTTCTCTTCCTCCCTCTTCCTCTAATGACTTTATCTACCGCTGCTACACATCCTACAGTCTGCTTCTGCTCCTGTTGCTGTTGTCGAAGCTGATGGTGTAATGGCCACTCAAAGCTGATGTACAGAAGGGATCAGCCTTCAGATCAATAGCAGGAAGCCTTGTCCTACCATTCCTCACTTTGATGACTCTCAACAAGTCCCCTGTAAACGGGTATCCTTAAAGACTGGGCCAGGCACATTGGGTTTCGGCTAGTGAGTATTCTATGTTATTTTATTTCGAGGATAATGGAATAAAAACTTATGTTTTTTTTACATCCAGTCCCCGTGTGTATGCGGTTTTGTAAATTCTGTCATCCTTTCCCACCGGCACACAATGGCCTTCTCTTTCAAAAAGCGGAACAGGATTTAACGTGTGCGCAAGATGTTTTGCGTGCATTTATAGTCTCATCCGAAGTACTTTGGGGGAGAGTGGAGTCTGCACTGATGTTAACTCCATGGGAAAATATCCCCTTGAACGGGAATCGAACCCGGGTCGTCAGATTGCGAGCGTAATGTTTTAACCACTAGGCTATCCTGTCCCCACTAGGCTATCCCGTACAGAACTCGAACTCGTACAGAGACACAGAGAGAGAGAGAGAGAGAGAGAGAGAGAGAGAGAGAGAGAGAGAGAGAGAGAGAGAGAGAGAGAGAGAGGGAGAGGGAGAGAGAGAGAGAGTGGGGGAGGGTAATGAGGGAGGTAGACAAAAGGAAAGAAAAGAGAGAGGATGGAAAGATAGAGAGTCAAACTCGAATTTGTGATTTACAAATTACCTAGTGGATTATACATGAAACAGACAAGCTGACTATTTAGTGCTTTAGTGAATTTGGAGAAAAACAACAGCAACAGCAAATAAACAAACAAACAAGAAGAGAAAGGCAGAGAACAAAACCAACGGTAACACAGTAAAGCAAAGTTGATTTCTTACCAGGACTGCGAGCAGTTCACTAAGAGAACAAGATATCTCTTACTTTAAAAGCTTTACACAAATACACAGCCACATTGAACAAGGCTTTAAAAAAACTGGTTTCAGAAAATAAGCACAGTCTACATGAATTAAGCTGTCTACTAGATTTTACTGAAATATACTTTTGTCTAACATTGCCTGCTGCTGGGAAATACAACACGGAATATAGCTCATTCTCCTGTGCAAATATATATAGATAAAACAGGATTGAAAACCAACTCTACTCTCTTTCCTTTCATCTGTGCTTTGGCTGACCATTACCGTCTATGAAGACAGTCACCACTTCATTAGACCACAAATAATAATCAAGCCACAAAATGATGCAAAACTAATACCTGAATCCTCAAAACGAGTTATATTTGTAGTAGTAATCATAACATGTTAAATGATATTAGACAAGAAATGCTTGATTCTTTCAGGAACCTGGAATTGTTGTCTGGTGGAAAATCAGCAAATAGGATCCAGAAGCAGAGTCTTGATGGTTGTTCTCACATCACAAGTGACACACCGTGCAGTTTCCGCAGCTTTGAGCAAATGAATATGTATAATGTGAGAATAACCTGCGTGTATTCTGGTGAGTCCCCCCCCCCCCCCCCCTTGCTTTTTGCACAAAAAGGAGGATTTACTTCAGGTTAGGGCGAATTTAGAAGGGAAAAAAAGTTTATTGTCGGACTTAGTGTTTCATCTGTCTGACATGTCAAAGGGTCTACACATGACTCTTGCCTTTAGATTTTAAATCTGTACAAGGCACAGTGGACTTGCGGTTTCCTTCCCTGTAGCTGTCCTGGCAAGTCGGTCAACTGCTCTGTTTCTCCGGATGCACATTACACTTAGGAATCCATATCAAAACAATGTCACACCCATCCCGTCTCAAGGATGTATACAATAGAATATTGAAGCATGCGATGATTATGTTCCAGTAAGCAATAGCCTCCAAACCTGAGAACAAAATTCACACAGACTAAAACCACCTTTCTCCTGGGATGGTTGAATCAGTTTGAGGGTCAAAATAAGAGCACACAGCTCATTTCTCTACACCGAATCGTCCAGAGACAAGTGTTCAACAAGTGCAGATTCCGTGATGAAAGGACATGGACAGTAAGAGGAGCAGGCCACCTTCTGCTTTACTACACTACTACTACTACTACTACTACTACTACTACTACTACTACTACTACTACTACTACTACTACCATACTACTACTACTACTACTACTACTACTACTACTACTACTACTACTACTACTACTCCTCCTCCTCCTGCTGCTGCTGCTGCTGCTGCTGCTGCTACTACTACTACTACATGGACTTTATATGCCCTATATCTTGTACCAAAAAAATCAAAGCGCTTGCTTTGAACCCACTTCTACACATGCAAGCATCAATGATCAACAGTTTCTAGCACATTCAAATATAATACACACACCCTTTGACTTTGATCCACGGGCGACAATATTTATGCAGGATAGATAAGACTGTCATACCTCCATCAAAAAGACCTTGTCAACCATTGCACTGGTGACGTCCTTCTCATGAGTGGCAAGATCAGATCGAACAACCGAGAATTCCAATGTCCGCATACGGTTCTCTTGCAACTGAGGGAAGTGGAAAATAACGCCCAAATCGATATTCGCCTTTTGGAGATCAAGCAAGATGCGAATCCCCACAGGCAGGATGTTGTAAGCAAATTCCTCGATTTTGTTTCCCAAGAACTGGAGATCAAGAATACAGTCATAAGCGGGGTTGTTATACTTTGATTAGAGTTTCGTGTTACTAGTTCAGAGTTAGTTTCAGATGCTGGCCTCCCTGATTTGTAAAGATAGAAAGAGAGAGAGAGAGAGAGAGAGAGAGAGAGAGAGGAGAGAGAGAGAGAGAGAGAGAGGAGAGAGAGAGAGAGAGAGAGAGAGAGAGAGAGAGAGAGAAAAGAATCAACCAAAAGCATCGAACAGAATGCACGCACATTGTGTGTGTGCATGTGTGCGTGCGGGCGGGCATGCATGCGTGTGTGTATGTGTGTGTGTGTGTGAGCGCGTGCGGGCGTGTGTGTATATGTGTGTGTACGTGCATATGCATGTGTGTGAGTGCGTGTCTGTGTACATGCGTTCGCATGACTGTAAGAGCGGGCGCGCACGACTGATATTATTTGACCAAGCCTACCAACCTGTAGAAACATCATTTTATTCTGATAACAGAGAGCTGTTCCCTTAAGCAGACACAACTCAGCGTGTGTACGTGTTTCTCCCCGCAGTGGACTTGCACTTGCCAAGCTTGGCATCAAGCAGCACAGAGTGATGTCAACACAGCAGTCCTGTAGCATCACAGAATGGTTCCAGACAGGACGGCGTGAGTAGCTTGCTGCCTTAAGTTTGGTTAGGTGAGCTTCTCCAAGGAATTTCTTCTTTTTAGGGGAGCTTCCGGGACCGCTTTTACTGTACTTCTTGTTCTTGCTATTGGAGTTGTTGTTGTTGTTGTTGTTGTTGTCGTTGTTTTTCTTCTTTTTCTTCTTCTTCTTCTTCTTCTAGTGAACTAAAATATAATGTAGTATTGACCCGGATGAAGTGAACTGGAAACTGTTTGGGTTAAATGAACTGTACATATTGAATATACAATTAATTTCTGTTGCTTTTGATTATTGGGAAACATTATTTGTGTGACAGATTGATGTAGTAATAGAATAAATGAGAGTGTATGATTGAAATCTTGAGTGTGACTGTAGAGTGGAGTTATCTATTTCATGTGACTGGAGTGAGTTTGCGCCCCGTTACAATCTCTCTCTCTCTCTCTCTCTCTCTCTCTCTCTCTCTCTCTCTCTCTCTCTCTCTCTCTCTCTCTCTCTCTCTCTCTCTCTCTCTCTCTCACACACACACACACACACACACACACACACACACACACACACACACACACAAACACACACATTCGTCTAATATCACTTAGAGTGAACAGACGTTAAATTGAAGACAACAACAACAACAACAACAACACACACACACACACACACACACACACACACACACACACACACACACACACACACACACTCAGTGACCTGAATGTAAGGTGGTGGTTTAAACAGATTTTATTAACCGAACAGAAATGTAGAATTTCTTGAAAAGAAATATTGCACACATGAAAACGAACATGCCAAATAATTTGGAAACATTTCAAAGATGTAGTTTTTAGAAGTTTATCATTTTTGTCAGGAAAAGCAGTTTTAAATTTTAACGGACTCCGATGTATTGTTAAAGACTCTTTGAATTAACTGTAGGACAGTAAAGAACTTGCACTGTGCTCACCAATCTAGAGATGCAATGAAATACTGTGGAGTGTTTTGTTAAATTTTCATTGGCACAATTTCGACCGGGCGAAAAAGTTCCTGAGTTATGGATATAAGCCAAATGTCCAGGCCTTGATCAAAATGCATTATATTTAAAAGTGTTACGTTGCCAACTCGTGCAGCCACGGCTAGTTCTTAAAATCACCTGCAATTTCCTTTGAAGGAGAAAAAATACTCAGAAGCCGGAATATGGGAATTTTTAATGACGACGTACTCCTAAATGCCAATCGTGCAAACTTCTCAAACAAGTGTAAACTTACGTTCTGACAATATTTCCCAGTTGTGATGAGACTAAGGTAAATGTAAAGGTAAAGGTGTCCCATAACCTATGTGGTCGTAGGGGAGGGAGGCATCAAAGACGTCAACTTCTCAAGCGGCCAGCATTTTGAAGGTGGCGCCCATCTCCTCTCCCTCGCTGCTATACCTACCCTGACCCTAAAGAGGCAGGAACCCATTTACAGCTGAGTGAACTGGGATACTGTTCTGAAGCCAAGGCGCGCAAACTGTCGCCCATCCAAACTGTAACCACGCTCGATACTGTTTAACCTTAGCTGGGGAAAGCGAGTTTAAACCCAAGAACGTGGGTGTCATCATTAATTTGTACTCTGTCTGTGGTCAGAGCACAAAGGATGACACCCACGTACTTGGGTTGGGAAAACACTTAGTGATAACACTTACACTGATGGAGAACACATTCAGGCAGGACCACACTAATAATTTTTGTTTACTCACATACGTATATTGCGTATGTTAGAGGGTAGTTGTAGACTAACAGCATGATGTCACTGCAATGTTACATTTATTTGGTGACAAAGAGGGTACAGCAGCACGACACATGTAGGTAGGACACATATCTTGGGGTGCAGAACAAAGTATGTCATCATATGAATATTTTGGCCAAATATGACTACTCTGCAAACAATAGTAACTGTACAGGACTACGTGTACTTGAGGTAACTTATTCTCTTAAAAAACTGCGTGAATTTTCGAATACTACAGAGAGCTTCTCTGTAAGATATGCGAATGGTAAAGGGTTAAGAGAACATGGTGAAATAGACGTTAAAAGCAGATTTTTGGGAGAAAAAAGTACAAACCGAATTTCTGAAAAAAAACTATGAAAAGGCAATACTGTTCAAGTAGGCTTTAAAAGAGCAAACTATTTCGTCACCCAGAATTCAAGCTTTAAGTATGCAGTATACCCACAGATGGAATGTGCCTATGTTACAGTTGGCACACAAGATAGCAGACGCGAAGTTCTCACCTTTGGTAAATCTTGGACCTCTAGCCTAGGGGGAAAAAACTGAAACAGTAGTCGACATTTTGAGATCTATATAGA
>CM054141.1:65322589-65327589 GCA_028751875.1 Rapana venosa
AAAAGTGTTGTGTTTACCCGCTGCCACCTAAGGATGATAACGAGAAGCTCTCTTTCTGCTGTCTTGTTCAGCATGCACCATGCTCTTTAATTCTTCGCCAAATGCCTGCCAACAAGTAAACCGTGAGGTTCTGGGTTCGATTCCCAGCCTCGCCCTTTCTTTCCAGTTTGACAAAAATATCAAACTGAATGTCAAAGTCCTTCGTATGTGACTATAAACCGAGGCCCCGTGTGCGAACGCATGCAGAACATCTTGCGCAGACTTTAAATCCTGTTCCGCTTTTCGAACGAGTAGGCCATTGTGTGGGAACGAAATAACAAAATTAACAAAACCGCATACACACGGGGACTGGATGTAAAAAAGCACATGAGTGCTTATTCCTTTATCCTCGATATATATATATATTATATATATATAATATATATATATATATATATATATATATATATATTATATATATATATATATATATATATATATATATATATTTAATGTCATCTGAGCGCTTTGATTTGTTGCTTTACAAGATTCAGCGCTATATAAATTCCATCTCACTCACTCACTCATCCCTTGGTCGGGACGACCGTTGGGGTACCCGCACGGACGCTGCAAGTGGACCGCCAAATGGTTCTGTCCTGGGCTGCTTTCAAGAGGTTTGGTACAGTGAGGCCGGTTCACTCCTTGATGTTGGATATCCAGCTTTTGCGTGGTCGTCCCTGCCTCCTTGCTCCTTCCACCATTCCCTGCAAGACTGTTTTGACAGGCTGTTATGCCTTGTTGTGTGGCCAAAACCATTTCAGTTTCCTCCGTTTGACTGTATCTAGCAATGGTTCTTGTTTGCCAGCCAGTGCCTCGATCTGCTGCCAGACGTAGTCATTTGGTTTTACGGTCTCTGTAGGTGATGTTCAGGATCCGCCTGAGGCACTTCATCTCAAAGGCTTGAATGCGACGTTCTAAATCGGCAGTAAGTGTCCATGCTTCACAGCTGTACAAGGCAATGGATGTGACGAGTGCCTTGTAGAGTCTGACCTTAGTGGGGGTTCTGATGTTGTGGTTTCTCCACACTTTCGCCAGCTTAGTCATGGAGGAGAGTGCCACAGCAAGTCTGATCTTCACCTCTTGTGTGCTCGTACCTTCTTTGGTGATGACTGCTCCAAGGTACTTGAAAGTTTCCACCTCCTCTAGTGTCTCGCCACTCATCTTGATGCTGGTGGGAGTGGTCGGTGTGGTACTGTTCACTAGGATCTTGCTCTTTTCCGTGCTGATCTCCATACCGTGGGCATTGGCTGATGTTTCTAGTCTGGTGGTGAGATCCTGGAGTTCTTCTTCATTCTTCTAAATTCCATACACTATTCTTCTTCTTCTTCTTCTTCTTCTTCTTCTTCTTCTTATTATTATTATTATTATTATTATGAGTGAAAGTGCGTTGCACTGCTGGTAAGCGCCTGGCAAGTCAAGGCTCAGCATATTCGACTTCGACATGAGAAAGAACCCTTTTCTTTTAAGTCTTTTGTTTTTCGCAAAAAAAGAACGGCTGGAGGATGCACCAAGAAAGCAGACAACAGATAAGTAGGAAGGTTACCTGAGGAAAATAAACACAACAGAAACGTGGCGAGGGATAGAAAAAAGGGAATTTCTAGCACAGAATTTCTGGAAGGAAGGGATGCTATTTATACTGACAGACTCTCTGGCAGTCCCACGGACGCGGGGGGGTGGGGGGGGGGGTGGTAGTGGGGGGGGGGGGGTAGGGCTCTTTGATTTTCTTGTTATGCTTTTTGTCGTACAGTTTTCTGTGAGAAAGACGTCAATTGTTTCTGTAATAATTTTCATGTCCATGGATGTTATTGTTGTACCAGATAGGGTGACTCTTATTATGGTGGTTAGTGTTATTAGTGTTATTATAATAATAATGATAATAATAATAATAATTATTATTATTATTATTGTTGTTGCTGTTATTATTATTATTATTATTATATTTTTTTTATTATTATTGTTTTTTCTCTTGTTCCTATTCTTGTTCTTCTTGTTCTTGTTCTAGTTTTTTTCTTCTTCTTCTTCTTCTTTGCATTCTTCTTCTTCGCATTTTTCTTCTTCTTCGCATTCTTCTTCTTCGCACTTCTTCTTCGCATTCGTCTTCGCATTCTTAGTCCTGAGAACATTCTATAAAAATTGAAAAGAAATCTTGTGATGACACTAGATAGGTCGATCGATACAAAAACATGAGACAGGCATACAAGCATGAAACAAACTCATGCGCAATCAGATTTGCAGACAAACAAACAGACAGAGACAGACAGGAACGAAGAGACATAGAGACAGACCAACAGACAGACAGACAGATGCAAACATTCTCACACACGCATGCACGCACATACGCATACACACTGACACTTTCATGTTGCTTGGAGGGTTTTTTTAGAAAAAGGAAATGCAATGTCTGTTCAATACACCATCTGAAAAAAAAACGCGCGCACATGCATGCATGCACACACGCACGCAGGGACACACGCACACGCACAGAAACACACATACATACACAAAACACACACACACACACACAACACAAAAGCACACACACACACACAAAACACGCACGCGCGCACACACACAGGAGTGCACATTAATGTTCACTTAATTCAGTTTGCTAGGAGAATGCAGGGCAGACATCAATACACTGCTGCCACGTGTGACTATAAAAACGAATCTGAATTTTATGTTTCTCTGAATAATGTATATGCATCCTGACAGAGACCGCCATACCTTGTTTTTTTACATGTCCATTGTTCGCATTGGAAGAGCAACGACTTAAGCATGTTCACTGTGCTGTTAGCCGATGCTTTTGTTATTGTTATTGTTGGTCTAGTGATTGTTGTTGTTGTTGTTGTTGTTGTTGTTGAACGTATCCCAGTTTAACATCTTGCGCAATTATCTAAAATATACTAATGCCAATACTTAATACCAACACCCAATACCGACACCGACACTTTGTTATCTTAATAAACAGAACAGTTCATGTGGGTCACAGGCAAAGCAATCACACACATCAAAGCAGTCAACCGGAAAATCACCCATCACAAAAAAAAATAGCACATTAAAATTTTATCTTTAAAATTAACCACACGCATTTTTGCACATATACACCCCATCCACTCCCCCCTGTCCTCCCCCCACCCTCCCATACAGAAGCACGCATGCGCACGCATGCACACGCATAGCGTGCAAACCCACAGGTCAAAGCCCAGATGGTTTTGAAACTTCATAATTTATAGTAAGAAGAACATCAATAATGCTGATGCACTAGTTGACACTAAAACGTGATACTCGGTAATCATTTTCAAAACATATACCCTTACCCACTCATGCCATCTTGGAATTGTCACACTGGACAAGAAGTGTGCGTGTGTGTGTGTGTGTGTGTGTGTGTGTGTGTGTGTGTGTGTGTGTGTGTGTGTGTGTGTGAGTGTGTATGACTGTGTTAACTGTCTCGTCACGTATGTAGCCATATTCTGACTTCAGAGCAGATGAGTGAATGGCTTTAATGACCTACAGATAGTCTACACAAGTACTGGGCCGAATGTTCAAACTGCATCGTACTCCATACTTTTTCATTGCCCAAGTCACACTCAAGATTTACATATTTGTGCTTGTCCTCGTCTTCCAAAATCAGACGGCCTCTAAGGTCTCGCATATATTCATGTATTCTGAAGACTTGAAAGATCCCACTGCGAAAATAAAACATTCCGGACAAACACATCCATATAGGCAAAGGACGAAAGGTGGCCAAATTTTACAGCCCATATCGTTTGATTGTCTTCAATCTTTAAGCATGCATTAGTGGTATAAAAAATTGACTTCTGTTTTTCCATTGTTGGTAATTAAGTTTTAGTTTTGAATAGAAGCAATGCAACAAGTGACTCTTATTGTGTTACCTTGTTGCATATTTAAAGAAAAAAAGAAACGCATGAAAAAGAAAACAATATACTCACTTCGCACACTATACTAGGGAAATAGTCATAGTGTGTGGGGATCGGGGGAGGTAGGGGAGGGGGGGGGCGCTGCATTGATGACTACACTTGTTTTCTCCGACTATGGCAATAGAATGCCCAGGCTGGATCTTGTCAAAGCTTTTATTTTTCCTTTGTTTTTCGTTATTGTCTCTCTGCCCTGTCGTCTGCCTATCTAGATAATGCTTTGCAGACTGGACTTGAAAAATGGAGGATCTAGTGACATGACTATACCATGTCTGCTTGTTCTGTTTCTTCTCTGACTATTCATAAGGTTTTCATAGAGGATTGTGGCTTGTCTGGCAATTCTTTACGTTTCTTCGCTCACAGAGTAGCTTAGAACAAAGGGGACATAGAACTTCTCTGTAGCATTGCATTTCAGCGGCATTATTTCTTTTATTTCCAGTTTTACCTTAACTTTCTAGGGCTGAAGAAAGTCAAGGAGTGCAGGGTAATAAAAACGGTGCATTCAGTGATTTTAAGGCTGGTCCCAGACTGATGTTTTTCATTGTTGCCGACGGGTGTGGTTTTTATGCGTGGCTGGTGTTGTCTCTCTTGCTCTTGACATTATTTATTTTTGCTTGAATTTTCTTACTGTATGAAGTTTTAAGTCGTTAACCTTAACTTTGGCTGCCAATGGACGATATTTACCAGCACGTGCATGTGTGTGCGTATGTGTGCGCGTGCATGCACGTTCCTGTGTGCGCGTGCGTGTGCTTTCTGTATATAACTTACATCGACCATTTCCCTTCTTTATCCTACGTCCTTTTCAAAGTCTCCTACCCTGCAGACCTGCAATGACAGCAGCTATGAATGTGAAGATATTCTGATGCGCTTTATGAATTCCCCATCTTATTCATGGATTCATGTCTGTAGATCATTTCTGTGTCTTGAGCTTGCGATCCCTCTCCATTTTGCTTTTGCTTTTTTACAGACTCTTGCATTTCCTTGCTGCCAAGACCAGTGTCTGAAAATGTGGCATCACAAGGTGTT
>CM054141.1:65330089-65340089 GCA_028751875.1 Rapana venosa
AAACACACGTGTTTACTCACTCACTCACTCACTCACCGACTCATTTACTCATTCACTCACTCTCTCTCTCTCTCTCTCTCTCTCTCTCTCTCTCTCTCTCTCTCTCTCTCTCTCTCTCTCTCTCTCTCTCACACACACACACACACACTTTTATAGTTGCATATGTATCATGTACAGTTGAACCCCCCCCCCCCCCCCCCCAATCCAAAAAAAAAGGAAGAAAAGAAAATGGTACCATTACATCTTGTACAATCTCTTAACGACTGTTTTGCAGAACCAACAGCAATGGCAACACTATTCCAGACCTTTCGCTTGTGCTGTAATTGGAAAGGCACCGTGTTTATATTGTCGTCTGCTGTAGTATCGTATGGAGCTCCTAATGACCGATCGATCTGTCTGCCTCGCACATAATATTATCATGCTGTAGTCCAGTCTTTTGCAAAGAAGGAGAGTGGCAGGACAGTTAAGACGTCCACCTGCCTAAAAGGTAAACCGTGAGGTTCTGGGTTCGATTCCAAGCCTTGTCCATCGACAGCAGCAACAACAACAACAACAGCAGCAGCAGCAACACCACCACCAACAACAACATTATAACGATAACAAGAATAACAGTAACAGCAAACTAATTTAAACGTCAATTTTCAATGTTATCATAAGCAGCTTAAGCAGAAACACTACATCCACTACCACCACAAACTACAACAGCAACAACAACAATATAACAATGATAAGAACAACCACAACGAAATCAACTCAACGTTAACTTCAACACCAGCAGCAACATTGATATCAATAACAACTGCAGCAACAAACAATAGCAACATGAATAAAAACAGCAAGAGCAAAACAGCAAGAGCAAAACATAACAACAAACAAAAGCAACTCTGACAACATTACATCGCGCCGAGAGGACTGGAGCAAAGAACATGTTGAGGCCATACTATTCCCAACAACATGCAGACAGACAGACGGACAGACAGACAGACAGACAGGAGACATTACAGACGGTGCCGTCATAGCCACTTAGAAGACATTCACAAAATGAATAGGCTCTTTATCTTTGCTTTTGTTCGGTTATCACCTCACTAAACAATCATTAGCAAGCAGTCAGACACAAAAGTATTATCGTCAAAGCTAAATGTCACACCGAGGTCCGAGCAAACTCAAGCATCTAACCAACCAACTCGCCAACCAACCTGCCAACCAGCCAGCCAGCCAACCATCCAACCAGCCAGCCAACCATTCAACCAACCAGCCAACCATTCAACCAGCCAGCCAGCCATTCAACCAACCAACCAGCCATCCAACCAACCAACCAGTCAACCAAAAGAAAGAAAACAAACAATACACACGGTAAACGCAAAGGGGTTACACAAGGTACGGAGATACAGCTACAGACAGAGGAAATTCAAATACCTAAGCAAGGCCACCATTATCTCCAAATAGTAGAAAGGAGAAAAGAAAAGAAGCAGAAATGATTTTAAAACACACCACACACACACACACACACACACACACACACACACACACACACACACACACACACACAACACATCATCATCATCATCATCATCATCATCATCAGACCCGTGACCTTGGCGGTCGTGGGGGAGACACGAAAGATGATGCCGTGGTAAGCCTCCTCCATCCATCTCGGTCCTCGGCTCTGCGCAGTAGTGCCAAGTCATTCATCCTGGTCCATTTCCTCATGTTGTCCATCCATGACTTGTTCTGTCTTCCCCTCTTTCTGCCACCTTCGAGTGTTCCCTGCAGTACTGTTTTTTGGCAGGGGGTTGTGGCGGGTGACGTGGCCGAACCATGTCAGCTTTTTCTTCTTGACGATGGTGAGAAGGGGTTCCTGTGGACCTGCCAGCCGTGTTATTTGACTCTTGACAAATTCATTGGTCTTTCGTTCTCTCCAGGATATGCCCAGCAGTTGTCTAGGGCATTTTGTTTCAAATGACTGGATTCACTTTGCTGTTTCAGCAGTCAATGTCCAGGTTTTACTTCCGTACAGCAGGGTAGTCTGAATTAGGGCTTTGTAGAGTTTTAGTTTGATTGGGAAACTGATCTCTACTTTTCCATATGGTGGTGAGTTTTGTCAATCAAATGAAAGAGGCTTGAGACTCCTGGAGTTTGCCAGTAACAACCACCTCCAGCTAGTGAATACACTTGGCCCACACAAGAAATCCAGAAAATGGACATGGCATAGCCCAAATGGAGAACACCACAACCAAATAGACTATATCATGGTGAAAAGACGGTTTCAGTCTAGCGTTAACATCGCACAGACACGATATTTTCCAGGAGCAGACATACTTATTTCCCTTACTTATACCACTTTAAGTCACGAGATTTCTCTGCGTGAAATTCAGGCTGCTCTCCCCGGGGAGAGCACGTCGCCACAAGAGCAGCGCCACCCTTTTTTTTTTGGTCTGCAACTGTTTTTCTTTCCCTATCAGAGTGGCTTTTTTCTAGGACATTTGCCAGGGACAACTCTCTTGTTGCCGTCGGTTCTTTTACGTGTGCTGCATAATTTTCTGTAACACACGGGACCTCGGTTTATCGTCTCATCCGAAAGACTAGCGCCCAGACCACCACTCATGGTCTAATGGATGGGGGAAAAGTTTCGGGCCCAGACGGGATACGAACCACGCACACTTCCGACCCGGACTTTTCGCTTTCTAGACAGGCGTGTGACCTCTAGACCACCGATCCACCAACATAGGGAGTGATCATGATCTTGTGATGATGATTTTCCGACTACGTCTAAAGAAAATCCACAATCGGAACAACACCAGGATCAAATTTGACCTCGAGAAGCTGAAGGACCCAGAGGTAGTAGACATTTTTCAAACAAGGATAGGTGGAAAGTTTGCAGCACTCACTATGATAGACTCAGACATAGATACACTGACGAATAGCTTCAATACAGCAGTGACTGAAACAGCAAGCGAGCTTCTTGGCAAACACCGACCAGTCAAAAAACCATGGGTCACACCTAACATCCTACAACTATGCGACAAGCGTAGAGAGTTGAAGAAAAAGAAAAATGAAACAAAAGAAAGAGCAGAACAATATAGGGCAGTCAACAAAAGAATCAGGAAGTCCATGACGGAGGCAAAAGAGAAATGGATCGGTGAACAGTGCCAAGACATTGAAGAGAACATCAAGAAAAACAATAGCAAGAAAGCATATCAGCTGGTGAAAGACCTGACTAGCAAAAAACAGGGAAAAGGTTTAACAATCCAAGACAAAAATGGGAAGTGTCTCACTGACGACCAAGATATTCTCAACAGATGGACAGAATACTGCTCCGACCTGTATAACTATAGAACCGCAGGAGATCCAGAAGTCCTTAATGTACCCACAGGCAAAGACACAGACAGTCACCCTATCCTCCGAGAAGAAGTGGAAACAGCAGTCAGATCGCTGAAAAAGGGGAAGTCAGCAGGGGCTGACAACATTCCAGCTAAGTTGGTCCAAGCTGGAGGGGAAGCCATGATCAGCGCCCTACTAAGAATCTGCAACAAGATCTGGCGGACAGGAAAATGGCCAACACCATGGACACAGTCACTCATCATCCCCCTCCCCAAGAAAGGAAATCTACAACAATGCCATAATTACCGCACAATCAGCCTCATATGCCACCCAAGCAAGGTCATGCTGCAGATAATGTTGAATAGACTGAAGCCACAAGCAGAGACCATCATTGCTGAGGAACAAGCAGGTTTCAGAGCAGGGCGCAGCACAACAGAACAGATATTCAACCTCAGAATACTATGTGAGCGGTACCTTCAACATCAACAAGACCTTTACCATGTAATTATCGATTTTAAGAAGGCATTTGACAGGGTGTGGCATGCAGCTTTGTGGGCAACCATGAATTTGTACAGCATCAATGCAAACCTGATCAGAGGCCACCAGTGCAGTGTACTACAACAACAACATTGGAGAATGGTTTCGAACAACAGTTGGAGTAAGGCATGGCTGTCTACTCTCACCCACTCTTTTCAACATCTTCCTTGAGAGAATCATGGCTGATGCACTGGAACATCATGAAGGATCAGTCAGCATTGGTGGCAGAACGATCACAAACCTCCGCTTCGCAGATTACATTGATGGAATAGCAGGATCAGAAAAAGAGCTTGCCAGCCTAACAAAACACCTGAATAAGGCCTCCAAAACATACGACATGGAAATCAGTGCAGAGAAGACCAAACTGATGACTAATAACACCAACGGCATTAGCACTGATATCAGGGTTAATGACCAGAAGCTGGAAACAGTTCAAAGCTTCAAGTACCTGGGAGCCATTGTATCAGACCAGGGATCCAAGCCAGAAGTAATATGCAGGACTGCACAGACAATAACAGCATTGTCAAAACTAAACACCATCTGGAGAGATAAAAATATCTCACTTATCTCCAAGATCAGACTAATGCGCTCCCTTGTCATATCCATATTTCTGTATGCCTGTGAATCATGGACCCTGACTGCAGATTTGGAGAGAAGAATACAGGCGGTGGAGATGAGATGCTTCCGGAGACTCCTTGGCATCTCCTACAAAGACCACATAAGCAACGAAAGCGTGCATAACAGAATCCAGCAAACCATTGGACCCTATGAGAACCTTCTAACGATCGTGAAAAAGCGTAAACTTAAATGGTATGGGCATGTCACAAGATCCAAAGGACTTGCAAAGACAGTTTTACAAGGCACTGTCCAAGGAGGAAGAAGAAGAGGCAGACCAAGGAAGAGTTGGGAGGATAACATCAGCGAATGGACAGGCCTAGAACTCAACAAAACCCTGATAATTGCAGAACAGAGAGAGGAATGGAGGGAACTGGTTGTTGAGTCTTTGAGGGTGCCCCCACGGTCGTCGGACTACTGAACAGATAGAGATAGATAGATAGGTGAGTTTTGTCATGGAAGATGTTGCCATGGCTATTCTGACTTTGATTTCTGTTGTCGATCGCCCGTCCTTTGTGAGTGTAGCGCCAAGGTATTTAAAAGCGTCTACCTCCTCCAGTTGCTGGCCGTTCATGTAAATTTTAGCAGTGGCGTTGCTCGTGCTGTTCATAAGTACTTTACTTTTCTCCGAGCTCACCCATCCCATATGCTCCAGCTCTGTTCTCAAGCCTGGTCGTAAGATCTTGCAGCTCTGTGTTATTTCCACCCATGAGGTCAATGTCATCGGCAAACCGCAAGTTGTTGAGGGGTCGGCCGCCAATGGAGATGGTAGAGTGGAAGTCATGGAGGGTCTCTCTCATAATGTTTTCCAAGAACAGATTAAACAGGACTGGAGATAACAGGCATCCTTGTCGGACCCCAACTGTGGTTTTGAAGTAGTCTCCGACCTGATTGTTCAGAAGGACTGCACTGCTTGCGGTGTTGTATAGTGCTTGAATGGTTTGCACTAGTCCTTTTTCAATGCCAAACATTTTGAGGACCTGCCACAGGCCTTCGTGCCATACTCTGTCGAAAGCCTTCTGTAAGTCGATGAAGTTGTGGAACAGGTCTCTCTGATGTTGAAGATGTTTTTCCATCAGGATGTGGCAGTTAAAAATCTGTTCGATTGTGCTCCTGCCTGCCCTGAACCCAGCTTGTTCCTCTGCAAGGTGTTCTTCTGCCTCCTTCTTTAGTCGATTCAAAATAACTTTGAGCATGATCTTGCTGGCGTGGCTGATGAGACTGATTGTTCTATAGTTTTGGCATTGGCGTAAATTCCCCTTCTTGGGCAGGGGTATGATGAGTGATTGTATCCATTCTGTTGGCCACTGTTTTGTCTCCCAAATCTTCTGACAGATAGCTGTAACATGATTCAGATTCAGATTCAGATTCAGATTCAGAATATTTTATTGCCATTTAAATCATGTAGACTTATTTGACACAACAAAAACATCAACTATAATTATTATCTATTTTGGCTAAAAGTGATGTACACTAAAAACATGTTGTATTTTACTTCTCTTTTTCTCTCTTTTCAAAACACTCATACACATATCTGATGATATGTGTGATGACTGTTTCGCCACCATGCTTGAGCAGCTCTGCTGGTATGTTGTCTGCTCCTGGGGACTTTCCTACTGGTAAGCTGCGGATGGCTTATTCTACTTCTTCCCTCAGTATAGGTAATGGCGAGGGTGCTCTTGATGTTGCTGCTTTCTCCTCTATTATGCTCTTGTCAGGTTGGATTGGGTAGTTGTACAGTTCTTGACAATACTCAGACCACCTGTTCATTGCAGCTGAGCTTTCTGTGAGGAGGTTTCCGGAGCTGTCTTCAATGACTGATGATTTGGTTTGAAGTGGTTTTGTGTGTTTCTTCAGGGTGCCTTTTTACTGTTGCCCACTTTCATGCTTTTTTCGATCTCATCACCTTGATCACTGATCCACTTCTCTCTGGCCTTTAACATTGACTTCTTCACAAGATTGTTGGCCTCCCGGTATTCTTTAGGGTTGGGAGACCTGGTTGGTTTCAGTGCTCTTCTTGTATCGCAGTGGTCCAAGATGTCATTGGTAGTCCATGGCTGGTGTTTATTCCTCTGACCACCGAGTACCTCCTCTGCTGTTTCTCGGACTGCCTCATTAAAGTTGTTGGTGAGGTCATTGATGTCATTGTCCAGGAGGGTTAATGCCGCAAAACGTCCGCCAAGCTTAGCTTGGAAGATCTCCTCGTCATCTGGATCTTTCAGTTTGTCCACGTCAAATTTGATACGTGGGTTTGCAGGCTGTTTGTTTTTCTTCAGCTTCATTTTGAATACCAGCAGCACAAGGTCGTGGTCGCTGCCTATGTCATCTCCAGGGTAGGTTCTTGTTCTGGCTCTGTTGATGCTGGATTTGAAGCGCGGTGGTGTTAAGATAAAATCGATTTGGTTATGGATCTTGCCGTTTGGCGCATGCCAGGTTGTCCTCCTTGACTGCTTGTGGGGATAGAGGGTATTGGCAATGGTAAGTCTGTGGGTGCAGGCAAACTCCAGCAGACGTAGTCCCCTGTCGTTGGTCTCTCCAGTTCCAAACTGCCCAACTGTTCCGGCCCATTGGTTGTAAGAGTCAGGACCCACTTTGGCGTTAAAATCCCCTTGAATGATGATGATGTCCTTCTTGGGTATCTTCATAATGGTCTCTTCAAGGTCTTCGTAAAATTCTTCTACTTCTTCATCTGCATGGTCAGATGATGGTGCATAGATTTGTATGATGGTGATGTTCTTGGGCTTGGCCGACACCCGGATGCTGATAATCCTGCTGGAAGCCCGTGTACAGCTGATAATGCACCCCACTACTTCCTTTCTGACAATAAATGCCACTCCATGTTGGTGATGTTTCTCTTGGCCACTGTACCAGATCTTGTTGCCTTCTTCAGTCATTGTCTCACCAAATCCTGTCCATCTCACTTCTCCTAGTCCAATAATGTCCCATTTATAGCGGCTAAGCTCATACACTAGTTGTTTGATTTTTCCGCACTGGTAGAGTGTACGGACGTTCCATGTACCAATGGTGATCTGTTCTCTAGGGAGCTTAAGTAATGTTTTAACTCCATTGATCAACACCAGGGTGGAAGTGACAAGTCAGCTACTTGAGTTAAAACACACACACACACACAGAAAATAGGTGACGGCAAAGAAACTGGTGTATCAGTATGTTGTTCCCTATAAACCATTAATTTTCTTATCGTGTGAGAAATGTCGGTATGATTTTATGAATAAAGGGCTGGTTTTTTTCTCTAGCTTAAGTTGTAGCTGTGGTAGATTTCCCTTTTATAGAACAGTGATAGGTCACTAGCAAGAAAGTTTCACATGACGTATAGTTGAGAATAACGTCATTCCATCACGTCCTAATGATACCCCCCCCCCCCAGGAAGGCAAAAGCCGAAATATTGGGGAACATCTATATATGTTGGCTGTTATGCTTTCACTCTGTGGGATATATATATATATATATATATATATTATATATATTAATGTGTGTGGGTGGGTGTGTTTAGATAGATGGACAGACAGGCAGACAGATAGATAAATAGATAGATACATAGATATATAGATCAAGATAGATCAAGATAGATCTAGATAGATTGATAGATCAAGATAGATAGGTAGGTAGATAGATAGATAGATAGATAGATAAATATACAGATAGATAGATGATACATTTAAAACAGAACTTCCTGCTTTTCATTGGTACCCTCCTTTCAGTAGTACGTCATTCTGCCCCACTTCTTTATCTTTGTGTCTTACCTTCTTTGTTCCCTCTACGTAATCTTACTGACATTAAATACATCGACTTTCCGCTTGCTACCGCAGCTTTAAGAGTAGATCCCAATACCAGGTCATTTCCTTAAAAAGCTACCAAACGAAACAGTTTCATGTCTTTTCTAAATACAGTGTCGATTAGCTTGGTTAGTAGAAGGCTGTAGACCGTTATCTGTTTTTAAGCCAGTTCCTTCTTTGGTAAATAGATTGTCTTGCTCGAAATATTTAGAGATTATCTCAGTCTATATTTGTCCAAAAAGTTTTCCAAGTTTGCCTATTGGATTACAGAGAATCATCTGTTGTTTTCTGGGTGTACTGTACAGCTGTGTTTGTAACAAGAGGGTATATGCCCATAGTTCAGTCACGGATATGTAAAGTATGGTGCGTTTTTCTTCTTCCTCCTCTACAGTTCCGAGGTTAACCAATGGGGAGGGAGGGTGTATGCCCATACCTCATTCTGTTATTCGTCTATGATAACTGTTTTCCTATGTGCTTGTTTATGTAGGGTTTGAAACCTGCATGATTTTCTCTGTTTGTGATATTATCAAGTGTTGGGATTGAATTGAATCGTGACATTTTTTCTTCTCCACATAACACCATTTGCATTGATTCGTTTTAATGACCTAAGTGCTTGAGAAAACTTTTGACTCGGACAGATTATACTTTCTCTACACGCCTGTAACATATTTGTAAATCTAATGGAATGGAAAAAATGTAACAGTACCTTCAGAACCATTTGCTGTTTCGTGGCATCTTGATCCACAGTTCCAGTGGGAAGGCACCCATCGGAAAGCTACTGGTTTCTTTTGAAAATCCTCTTGCTACGAATATGTGACCATCTACCACAACATGCGTCACATCGTCTCTGACGCACTTTTCAGCTTGGAGCCACGTTAAGCAGGTGGGGACTAGGTTGTAGACTTTTAGAGTTTGATTGGTCATACTACTATAAGCATTCCGCTGCCTTACAGTGCAGTATAAATGCATGATTTTTTTGGTGCTTTAGATGCGCGTGGTAATCTCTCAAGTCTTCATCCTGATTACTACCTGGTACCATTTTAAAGTGTGTCCATTTCTTATTGTGTCACTTCCTGGTGTCTAGCATTTTAATTTGTATATTTCCCCATAGGAACGTCTGATTTCTGATTTTTTTATATACTATTCTTTTTTTATTTTTTATTACACATTGATAGCGTGTTTAGAACTACAAATTGATTACAATGGTACTGATTATGTGATGGATGACCACATACAGCTGGTGTTTAGTGGTAATTGCATAACTAATAGCTTCGCCTGTCACGTGATCATGTTTACTTTCTTATGAAACAAAACTGACTTTTCAACATGCCTCAAGCAATTTATCTGTAAGTCTTTGGTCGATTTTGATGCCAATTTTTTCGGGGTTTTGAGAAAGAAAATGTTGCTAATGTAACAATGTATGCCAGAAGGTTAATTGTTGAAAAGATCGAGAGAATCGTGTTTGAAGTTCTACCTAATGGTAAAAAAGCTATTTGTTAATGACTGCACCTAGTTGTTATGTCTAAAATCACCCTTTACATATAGTCAGTCTCATTTCTATCCATAAAGAAGTACAGTTTTGATGTATGATAAATCTTTCCTTTAAAAATGATTTATGTATGTTCCCTAGAAATCTTAATCATCTTTCCATGGTTGCGATTTATGTCATAGTGTAAACATTCAACACAGTGTCTTGGTAAGTTTTAACCTCACTCATATTTCTCCAATAATAA
>CM054141.1:65342589-65350089 GCA_028751875.1 Rapana venosa
TCTCCTGGCATTGATTATGTATCGAGTGGCTGGGATCAGCTGAAAGCCAGTGTGCCTTGATTTCGCCTTCTGCCGCCATCTTCTCCCCGTTCCTGCTCCTCCTCCTCTTCTTCTTCTTCGCTGTCAGGTCACACAGCTAGTGCTGAGGCTTGAGCCTCGTTTTCAACTCTAACATGGCCGCATATCCGGTTACGTAGGATGTGGACGGAGACTTGGAAGACTTATACGTAGCGTTGAGAAGGGGAAAAAATCTATAATTTCATGGTGTGGTGCTGACCATGGTGTTTGTGTGTGCGTGTGTGTGATGTGAAAGTCACACACGCTGCTGGTATGGGGTGTTTGCAGAAGCGGTGTATTTTTTTTAAGTTTTCCAGGACATGTTGAGGGAAAGATAAGAAGTGGGTGATTTGGATGAAGGTGGTTTAGTTTACATGGATTTTTGGTATACTTGAGGAGCAACAAGTAGCAGTATTGCTTAGTGTGGCACAGAGCAGAGTCACTTTGTTTTTGTGAGTAAAAGTATTTTCTAAACATAAAAAATACATATATATATATATATATATGTTTGCATATGCGAAAAGAAAGATGACTTGATACTTGTGATTTCGTAAGTTCTTCAGGTAAAGTATGCATTTATGAAAGAGAATTTGAGTGTTAAGTGTTATGAAAACATGCGCAGATACATTCAGTAAGCTTACACACACACACACACACACACACACACACACACACACACACACACACACACACACACACACACACACACACACACACACACACTTTCAATTTTCGCAGTGGGAATAGAAAACCACAAACCAAACCACCAACTTGGACCATTCTCCTATACCAGCAGCAACCCCAACCTTCATCCAGTCTAACCCACACCCACACACAGACCCAGACAGTGACAGGAGAGTCCCCCACACTTGTGGTGATTCCAGACTCGGCATTTAAACAGTGCCAGCATCCTTCCTTTACCGACATGATGGCGTCTCTCTCCTGTACTGCAGCCATGGCGGCAGTGCCCCTGCTAGCATCGCTGAAGCTGCTGCTGCTGCTGCTGCCTCTGCAGCAGACAATGGCCGCGCCGATGGAAGTGCCTATCGGTGAGTGATAGTGTTGCTGCTGCTGCTGCTGCTGCCGGCAATTACTGTGTGTTGGACAAACAAACATAGCTCTTTTGATGGAAGGCTGTGAAGTAATGTTTGTAGGGTTTTGTTTTATTTGGGAGCGAGGATTGATGTTGTTCGTGATGCTATTTTTTTAATTTAATTTTTATTTTTTATTGATGATGGGTAAATGTGTACATGCAGGTCATTCGTGGGTTAAATGATTTTTGTTTGTTTATTAAATAAACAAAAAAATAGTTTGCCAACTTAAACACTTAGCCATTTGTTTGTGTTTATGTGTTTGTTTTATGTTTGTTTCCGCTGTTTGTTGCTACGTGTGTGTATGTGTGTGTGTGTGTATGTGTGTGTGTGTGTGTGTGTGTGTGTGTGTGTGTGTGTGTGTGTGTGTGTGTGTGTGTGTGTGTGTGTGTTAAAAGCAGTTTCTTGTTGAGATGCTTTCAATGTGATGTGTAATATAATGAACAGTTTAAATTTGCTGAACAATTTTGCAATTATCTATACCATTATTTGGCGTTTAAATATATACTTTAAAAAGGAAGTGTGATGCTATATGTCTGTCTTTTTTGTGAGTTTTCACGATTTTGGGTGGCGGGGGTAGGGGGGTGGCGGGGGGAGGGGGGTTGTCACTTTGATGAGGATTTGTGTGCATATATAAAGAAGAAAGTTGTCTTTGTTATGTTGTTGTCGTTTTCGTAGCTGGTATATGGGTGTTTGTCAAGTCAAGCAAAGTCAAAGTCAAGTCAACAACACGTTAATCATCCCACGAAAGGCAGTTACACATTTATTTCTCTCTTTCTTTCTGTATTTCTTTCATTTGGGGGTTGTTGTTGTTTTCCTTATTCGTTCATTCCTTTTTTCACGGTTTTTCTTTCTTTATATTCATTCTCATATATTTGTGTCTTTTTTTTTTTCTTTCTTTCTTTCCTTTCACATTATTAAAAAAAATATTTTCTCTTCTTCCATTCATTACAAAAATAATTAAAAACAACTCTTCTCTTTGTTCTTTTTCCTTTAGTTCACTCTGTGACCCTGTTTGTCTCGAGTCTCCTTTTCTTCTTGTCTTTTCTTATTAAGAGAAAAAAAAATGATGTTGCTATCCATCACCCCCCTCCTCTGGTGTCTCCATTTTCTGTTTCGGTTTTGAATCATCCTTTTTGTTCAAAGCTGGTTAAAAATAAATACTTAACCAGGCATTTTTTGTTAAAACGATTTGCAGGTATGTGTGTAGGTAGGTGTGTGTGTGTGTGTGTGTGTGTGTGTGTGTATGTGTGTGTGCGTGCGTTTGTGAGTATGTGTGTGTGTGTTTGTGAGTGTTTGTGGGTGGTGGGATGTGCGTATGTGTGTTAGTGTGTGTTAGTGTGTCTATGTGTGTGTATGTGTGTGTATGTGTGTGTGTGTGCGTGCGTTTGTGAGTATGTGTGTGTGTGTTTGTGAGTGTTTTGTAGGTGGTGCATGTGCGTATGTTTGTTAGTGTGTGTTAGTGTGTCTATGTGTGTGTATGCGTGTGTATGTGTGTGTGTGTGGGCATGTAGTTGTGGGTGGGGTTGGGGGGCGTATGTATGTGTATATGTGTGTGCGTGCGTGCGTGTGTGTATAATCACACACGAGCGCGCGCGCATATGTGCATGTGTGTGCATAGGTGCTTATGTTCGTGTGCGTGCATGTGATATTATCGATACTACCGATTATTGATAATAATTATTGCACACACAACACACTTGAATGGCGATAAAAATACAAGATGCTATGGGTGACTGTAAGGTCTAGACAAGCTACCCCCCCCCCCCCCCACACACACACACACACTCTCTCTCTCTCTTTCTGTCTCTGACTCTCTGTCTCTCTCTCGCGCTCTCTCTCTCTCTCTCACCTCTCTCTCTCTCTCTCTTGCTCTCTCTCTTCCTCCCTCCCTCTCTCTCACTCCCCTTGCTCTCTCTCTCTCACTCTCTCTCTCTCTCTCTTGCTCTCTCTCTCTCTCTATCTCTCTCTCCCCTCCCTCCCTTCCTCCCTCCCTCCCTTCCTCCCTCCCTCCCTTCCTCCCTCCCTCCCTCCCTCCCTCCCTCCCTCTCCACCTTTGCACGGAAGCACATGTGGAAACATTCCCAAAGTGCATCCTTAAGATTCCAAGCAAACAATAATATGGAAATAAACTGCAGTAATCTAAGCATCTCTAACCTTTGAATTGTCAAGTGTCTTGCGCAACGCCTTCAAAACTGCAAAGGAGTTGGTTTTCTTGGTTGTACATGTGGGTCTTTGGCTCTGAATCTGTCTCTGTCAAACTAACTCTCTGTCTGTCTGTCTGTCTGTCTGCCTGTCTGGGTATCTGTCTTCTGTTTCTGTCTTTCTGCAACAAGTTGTTTGTCTCCGTGCATGCCTTCTCTCTGTCTCTCTGTGTCTCCCTGGGTTTGTCTCTGTCATTCTTTGTATGTGTGTGTGTATGTGTGTGTATGTGTGAGAGTGTCTTTGTAGATGTGTAGGTGTGTGTATTGGTGAGTGAGTGTGCGTGTGTGCGTGTGGTGTGTGTGTGTGTGTGTGTGTGTGTGTGTGTGTGTGTGTGGTGTGTGTGGTGTGTGAGTGTGTGTGTGTGTGTGTGTGTGTGCGCGCGCGCGTGTGTGCGTGTGTGAGTAGGGGGTGTGTGTGTTTTTGAGTAGTTTTTGTGTGTGTGTTTTTGTGTGTGTTTGTGTTTTTTTGTGTCTGTAGATGTGTGTGTATGTGTATGTGTGTTCGTGCGTGCGTGTGTGAGTAGGTGTGTGTGTGTGTGTGAGTGTGTGTGAGTTTGTGTGTGTAGGTGTATTTGTGTGTGTGTGTGTGTGTGTGTTGTGTGTGTGTGTGTGTGTGTGTGTGTGTGTGTGTGTGTGTGTTTGTGCAAGAACTTATTGAAACAGAAATTAAATGCCTCTTTACATTGTGCTTCACGATTTCATGTCCTCTATACATCAGTAGACAAAATTGCAAGGTTCTTTTCTGTATGTGCTTGTGTGTGTGTGTGTGTGTGTGTGTGTGTGTGTGTGTGTGTGTGTGTGGTGGTGTGTGTGTGTGTGTGTGTGTGGGGGGCGTCAAGTCAAGTCAAGGCAAGTCAAGTCAAATTTTATTTCCAGATGGTACATCGAATAAGCAATGCATTTGCTTTTTTTCATCAAGCCATCTATCTAAGAACAAATTTCTTAATTATTATACTAAAATGCTACATTATTACAACCTTTACCAATAAATTAAACCAGTAAAAGGAGAAAAATCGATAAAAGAATACATTGGAAAATACAAATTACATATATATATATATATATATATATATATATATATATATATATATATATATATATATATATATAATATATATATATATATATATATACATACACACCTGCGCGCGTGTGTGCGTGTTTGTATTTGCGCGTGTGTGTGTGCAAGTAGCAGTGTTTGTACATGTGCGTGTGAGTCTTGTCCTGTATCTGTTGTGTCTGCGTGTTTCTATATGTGTGCCTGTGTTTGTGTCTGTGTCTGTGTCTGTGTGTGTCTGTGTGCTTGTGTGTGTGTATGTGTGTGTGTGTGTTCTTTCGAGCATGTTTTAATGACACGATGCAACGCAATACAAGACACTGCCAAAGACTTCATAATAAGTGAGCGTTGTGATGCTGACACGGTTCAACATGATCAGTAAAGTGTAATTCATTGTAGTGGTATGTGGTGCAGTGCTGTGAGGTTTGAGGTGGTGTTTTTTTTCCCAAGCATAATGTCAGGATAATGGGTGTGCGCCTGATCAATAGCTCCGTGGGGTCACTGTGGCACCTTGTCTGCGATGGATTAGATGGGGATTTTAGTGCTTCTTTTATTCAGGCTAAACATGAGAACACACACATATACATAGACACACACCACATACACACAAGCACAAACACAAAAACACACGCACACACACACACATGCACACGCACACACACACACACACACACACAAACACACACACAGGACATCTTGCGCACACGTTAAATCCTGTTCAGCTTTTCGTAAGAGTAGGCCATTGTGTGCCGGTGGGAACAGATGACAGAATTTACAAAACCGCATACACACGGGGACTGGATGGAAAAAAAGCATATAAGTGCTTAATATATTATCCTCGATATAAAAGAGTAAAATAAATGAAATAAATAAACACACACAAACACCCACACCCACACGCATATATATATATATATATATATATATATATATATATATATATATATATATATATATATATATATATATATATATAAAAGGGAGAGAGAAATCCAGAGATTACATGCAGACAATCAAAAACAGAAGCGCAGACAGACAGAGTGCTATTACACATCAGTGCAAAGCCTACCAGTCTTATCTTTTTCATGTATCTCAACTCGTTTGCTTGGATTCTGTTTCATACATTAAATACATGGACAATTCCCCATTAGTACGAGTGTTGTTTCTGTTATCTTTTTATTTGACACATCCCATATCTACAATCCAGCAACACACACGGCATTTGCTTTCTTATTTGTCTGATCGGCAATTTTCAAACATTTCATAATATTTTCTGACACTTTTCTCAAAAAACCCGTTGTCAAATGATAATAACAATTCAAAACACCAATTTTAGCCGGCTTGCTATAGAAGGCGTTTAAGGGAGGGAAGCGAGTACATTGTTCAAGTCTGTTGTTGTTGTTGTTGGCTTCAATTTTACGTCAGATTCAGATTTAGAATATTTTATTGCCATTTAAGTCAAGTGGACTTATTTGACACAACAACAAAACAAGCAAACATCAGTTATAATCATCTCTTTGGCTCAAATTGATGTACACTAAAGCATGTTGCATTTTACTTCTCATTTTCTCTTTTCTTAAAACATTCATACACATATTTGATGATATCTGCTTGATAGATATCAACTGTGATTATGTCACTTAATTTATCTATACAAATGTTACGTTTTATGTCTTTGGTTGTAATTTTTAATAACAAATTGTTTCTGAGTTCATCATATGAGATACATTCATCGAGTAAATGAAATTCATCTTCTATCTTGTTACAATATCTACATTTTCTGTCCTCTCTAGACGTCTGTTCACTTCTAGTGATATTAGACGAGTTCAAGTCTGTGTCAGTCCTCAGAGACGTGACATGTGTGGACGCCTGAACTATAAACCAGACACTTTCCACATGACTGTTTTATCATCAACAGCTAGTCCACTCCCCGAAAATGGTACGACAAGTCGATTCCCTAGAGGAAGTTGACAGGAGCACGTACAACTCATTACAAAGGAAGCTAAAACTGTTCTTGCTAGATCAGGTTGAATGGTGAAGTTAATACGTTGTTTTTGTTAATTACATAATAGTTTCCCTATCAACATCAGGAATCTCAGGCATGGTGGCTATATCGTTTGCTTTTAAAGGTGATTGACTTTGGCGCACCCTAAATCAGGATAGAAATGACTTTGAATCCTCCATTCGTAGAAAGGAAGAAAAGTGGGGATATATATCCGGGCATCTGGTCGTGATGATCTGAATACAGCCTGCATGCATCCCACGCTCTCCCCGTCACACTCACCCACCAGTGCTTAAGACGTTGAGTGCCAGAACACTTTTTTCATTTTATTATTTTATTTCGAGGATAATGGAATAAGCACTCATGTGCATTTTACACCCAGTCCCCGTGTGTATGCTGATTTGTAATTTTCGTCTTTCTTTCCGAACGGCACACATTGGCTTACTCTTCCGAAAAGCGGAACGGATTGTAACGTGTGTGCAAGATGCTTTGCGTGCGTTCGCACACAGGACCTCGGTTTATAGTCTCATCCGAAGGGCTTTTGCTAGAAGGAGTCTTTCATCTGAAGACTATGTGCTTTGCAGGCCTCTTCAGTGTTGTCTTTCATGTGTGTCATGCCGAAAGGTTTCAGCAGACTATCTCCCTGTGTTCTGTTAAACTGTTCATCGGTAAGCAGATACAACTATGTTGTTAACCTCTCGTGCGGCTTTTTTCCCTGTTAGGGAACATGACTAAATGTTTTTAAAGATTTGTTTTAATTCTGTTCTTTGTTTGTTTTTTTACCACCACAATATTGTCGTCTTTGCATCTGGCATTAATTTCAGAAACAGAAATCTCAACTGAGCATCTATACTATATGATTTTTTTTTTAAATGATAACAATAAATGGGATTTATATAGCGCTATACCTTGCAGAGACAAATCAAAGCGCTTGCACTCAACTATTTCTTGCACATTCACACAACCAGTAACAATTAATAGATCCATTAAGTCCAAATGTGCACGCACGCACACACACAGACACACACAGACACACACAGACACACACACACACACAAACACACACAAACACACAGGAAAACACACCTT
>CM054141.1:65355089-65362589 GCA_028751875.1 Rapana venosa
CTCTCTCACGGGCTTGTTGCTTTTGAAGAGTGTATTAAAATCCCAGCGGAGGTATCCGATTCAGGGACTGTGGGACTCAAGAAGCAGCGAGTCCTCTCACTCACTCATTTTTCTCCATCTCCCTTCCCGTCTTGTTGCCTTTTGAACAGCTTGTACTATCAGCAGCGAAACCAGCAGGCAGGTCATCTCTGTAAAGAGTTAATTGTCAGGGTGCTCAAGAAGCAGCTGAATGCTTCTCATCAATCACGCTGTTCTACAACTCTCCTTTCCTTCTTAAGTTTGGTGTTCTGTTGTGTTTTTGGGCAGTTCTCCATTGCACTCAGCCACGGGCCCTAAGATCAGTGCAGATGCCCTGGAAAGTGGTTTTTGTGGTTGTGTAACAATGTCTTTATGCTGAGGTAATGTCACATTTCTTACGCTTTTAACCCAAGCCTGTTTCTTTTTAAAATTTTCTTGTTTCAGTCACAATATATGTTTGGGAAAGGATTAGGTGGAGTGTTGCGTGGTTGTTAGGTCGGTTTTAAAGTTATTTTTTGGAGGAGTGGTCATGCACTGATGTGAACTAGGAAATATCCCCTTGACCGGGAATCAAACCGTGGCCAAACCAGGCCAATCCAATCCGATCCAGTCCAATCCAGTCCTGTTGTATATAGCCGAACACTCGGGCCATATCGGGGCTGTCACCTCGTACCAGTTTAGCTCTCAGACCAAAACCAGGCCCGGTTCTTGTGGTCTGAATAGAGCACGCATTTTGTCCGGCGCTTAGTGCAGTCATATTTTGTTCTGTTGGCGGGGCAGGTGATGCGTGTGAGTGTTTGTGGTAGTTATCTCGAAAGCCTATGCTTTTTTGCGGTTTTCTCTTGCGGGGAATGGTAAACGTAAAGCATGTGTTTAATACTTATACTGTTGTTGTTTTTTCCACTGTTTTTTTTTTCCATTGTGTACTTGGCATGTTCGTGCTTGCTTTGTTGTGCACTCCCGGGTATGCATTTGTTTGCAGGCATCTTCCATCACACCCACATGCACACATACACACACGCACGCGCGCACGCACGCACGCACAAACACGTACACACAGATATATTCCAAACTTCACTACAGCTATAACTTTTTTATGAGTTACTCTGGAGTCTAGAATTCTTCTCGAACAGCCTTGTCTAATGCATGTTTTAGACAGACTTTAAGCATTTGAAGTTTCAGCGTCATTTTTCTTCTTCTCCTTCTGAAGCCCAGTGTATAAGCTCGGAAACATGACGACATGGGTCAGGTCATCCTGTCTTTTCCTTACTGACCGTCAGATTTTTTGGGGGGAGTATGCTTTGGTGGACCTGGTGAAACTAGCTTTGGGCAGAGTACTCTGGCATACATACAAGATTGCAAGGACTTAACACTCGCATAAACGTACACGTGGGCACGCAGACATACACGCACAGACAGACACAGACACTCACGCGCGCGCGCGGACACACACACACACACACGCACGCACGCACGCACGCACACACACATTATCTCTCTCTCACACACACACTCACACACACATGCACACACACATATAGTCACACAAACACAAACATAGTCAAACACACACACGAGCGTGCACGCGCGCCCACCTCCCCCCCCCCCCACCTCACACACACACACACTCTCACCACCACCACCACCACCCTCTACACATACACACGCGCGCGCGCACGGATTGAGACACAGAGAGAGGACAGATACATAGAGAAACAAAAAACAAACAGGTAGGACTTTTACACACACACACACACGCACACACACACACACACACACACACACACACACACACACACACACACACACACACACACACAGACACACACACACACACACACACACACACACACACACACACACATACACACACAAAGAACGAAAGCATCATAAAAGCAAGTCGCCAAGGCTTTAACTTGTAATGACGTGATCTGAAGTAGGGATTTGAAACTGTCTTGTTTGTGTCAGTTTTTAGAAGCATCCGAAGCTTTTCAAGTTTGAAACTTTCGGGTGTTTATTTTTTTGTCCTTGTTCTTCCTCTTATTCACCAGGTTTCATTTAATGCGAATTAAGTAAATGTGGCTTAAATTATCTTCGTTTTTTCCCTCTATAGTGCATGTTTTCTTTCTGAAGTTTTGGGTACAGTAGGTCATAATATTAAAATTTTAAACATTCATTGTTTTCGTTAGAGCTACTATGTTCACCAATGGTGAGATTTTGCGTCTGCGACCGTTTTTACCTTCCACGAAGGTACCCGCATTTCAGCTTCGGGTATAAACATAATTAATCAACCACGCAACACAAGCGTACGTCATGCTCCATTAAGACACATGCACACGCGTGGGCCCATGTGACCCCCCCTCCCTCCCCTAACACACACACCACCCACACTCACACACACACACACACACACACACACACGCACGCACGCACGCACGCACGCACGCACGCACACACACACACACACACACACACACACACACACCACACGCACAGACAGACACATTTAAAAAAAAAAAGCGCTATTTGAAAAGTATGAGCGCATAAAAAGCACACGTTTGCTGGGTGGAGGAGGAGAGGAGGGAGGTCATTGAAGGTAATATTGTCAGTAATGACGAATGCCTAGTATTTTCTAACGTTATATTCCTGTACCTTTTTATTATCTAAAGTATAAACGTGAAAGAATGAATGAAACAGTAGGTGAAGTAATTTGTTTGTTCTGACGTTTTATGATTTTCTTTTTTTTAATTCTTAAAACATTTTTATTTAAATGTGTGTGTGGACGTGAACGCGCACGCGCTCAGGTGTGCATGAGTATGTGTGTGCGTGTATATGTATATGTGGTAATTTGTATTTTCAATGTATTTCCTTATCGATTCTTTCCTCTTTTTTACTGGTTTAATTTAATGGTAAATGATGCAATAATGTAGTGTCTTAGTATAATCATTACGAAATTTGTTCTTAGATAGATGGCTTGATGAAAAAAAGCAAATACATTGCTTATTCAACGTACCATCTGGAAATAAAATTTTGACTTGACTTGACTTGACACACACACTCACACATTTAATGAGAAACGAACAAGAAGACCCAGGTGCAGAGAGACAGATACAAAGACACAAGCAAAGCAGATCTGTGAGGTTTTACACACAAAGAAACAAAGAAAACGAATTCGCAGAAGAGCCATGCACTAAAGCCTTCGCTATAATGAAGTTCAGATTCTGAACTGCTTTGTTGCAGTTTTTAGAAGGGCTTTAGGCTGGAAAGTTTGAGAATAATTCTGTTTATTTTTTTGGTCTGTTTCCTTTTAAATAAGTACCAGAAAATTTCCATATCTTCATCGAACGCTCAGATAATAAGTACGAGTATCGCTGAATGTCTTTTGACGAAAAGTGCGTCGCGCTGCCGTTAAGCGCCTGATAAGTGCAGGCCCAGCACATCCGACATCGACGTGGGAAAAATGATGATTTTTGTTGTTGTGATTTTATAATTACAAAATGCAGGATAAAGTTTACGATGACAGAAAAGAGGCAAGGAGGATGTAACAGTAGGAAAGGGAACAAGGCAGAAACAAAGTAAGGGATAGAAAAGAGGAAATTATTTACATAGAATTTCAAGAAGGCGGGAATGTCATTCATACTGTCAGGCCCCTGGCATCCCCAAGGAGGAAAGTACACACAACATGTCCTTATTAATTACTTTTGTCTCTATCGTATGCCATTTTACTCTTCTTTTTATTATAGATTTATGATCTTTTACTGTTATGATAATAAACGTTTTAACATACAATTCAGCACGCATACATGAGTACACGAGCATATCCCATGCTCAATGCACACACACACACACACACACACACACACACACACACACACACACACACACACACGCACGCGCGCACGCGCACACACACACACGCACGCGCGCACGCGCACACACACACACGCACGCACGCAGAGAGAGAGAGTGAGAGAGAGAGAGAGAGAGGAGAGAGAGAGAGAGAGAGAGAGAGAGAGAGAGAGAGGAGAGAGAGGAGAGAGAGAGAGAGAGAGAGAAGGACATATGTACCTACACAGAATGAAGCAAGAAGAATCACACAAAGTGCCAGAAAAGCGTGTCTCCAGGCTATAACTGTAATGAGCTGTTCGAAATCTGCATCTTTAACTGCCTTGATTCTTGTCATTTTCTTTCTTTTTTTCTTTTTTTTTTCTTTTTTTTTGGGGGGGGGGGATTTTATGCTTTAGAAGTGTGTACCTTCTGTGGGTTTTTTTCTTCTCCTTTGTCCTAGACTGTGAACAAGGAAATACAAAGACATTGTAATATGGCTTACCTGATCTTTAAAGTTTGTCTTTTCTGTTTTTCTTTGTCCTAAACTGTGTACAGGAAAAACCAAGACAGTGTAATATGGCTTACTTCATCATTTGTCTTTTCTGAAGTATTTTTTGGGTCTCGGTATCATTACCACAGTGTTGATAGACTGGTGCATGATATAGGTTGACAGGTTATTCACTTTGGCATGCATGGGTATGTGCATGGGTTTACAACGTGTCTATGCTCGTATCATTTCACACACACACACACACTCACTCACAATACACACATACACACACACACACACACACACACACACACACACACACACACACACACACACACACACACACACACACACACATATATATATATACACACTCACTCACAACACACAGAGCAAGAGACATAGGACAGGTATACATCAACAGAAAAAGACAAGAGTAATCACACTCACACACAAGAAAAAGAAAAGTTCCAGAAACGCATGTCTCCAAGGCTATAACTGTAATGATTTGTTCTGAAACCTACACCCTTAACTACCTCGTTTTTTGCAGTTTCGTTTTTTGCTGTTAGTTCTTTTTCTGACTTTAAAGATGTGTATCTTCTGGTATGTTTTTGTTTTCTCTCTCCTTTGTGCTGAACTGTGTACAGGGAAAAACGAAGACATTGTCATAGGGCTTACTTCATCATTTGTCTTTTCTGGGGTTGTTCGTCTGGGTTTTAGCTCCTCAGTGTTGACACACTGCTGTATAATATTGAGGGCCAGGGTATTCACTTAGGCAGGTATGTTTATGTGCATGGATATACAACATATTTTATGCTCGCGCGCGCACACAGGCACGTACCCACGTACGCACACACACACACACACACACACACTTAGTGGCAGACAAACATATGTACATATATATTTATTTATTTATTTATTTATATATAAACACAAAAGCTACATACATTTTTGTTTTCTACTTTAAAAAATAGTTTACTTATGATGTATATGCACTTTCCTATTCTACATGAGCAGGAGTCTCCTGTTTGGTTAACAGAGAAACAATAATAGCTATTTCTCTTGTGAACGTCAAACCTAATCCTATTTCAGGACGAAATTATACGCCATTCATCACAGGATTTGGGACCTACACTCCACAATCACCACGGCCATAATCTATCGCAAACTTGACAGTCTTTATCTTATTTGTCGCTGTGGACGATATCTAAGGGAGCAGTTACGCTCTTACACTCAGTCCCTGTCAGTAAGCTTCGTTTAGCGGCAATGGGAGTTGGCTGATGACCAGGCAGGGAGGCTGGCTGTATGTATGTGTGTAAGTAGCCCAGTCATCCTATCGATCGCTCTCTCAGGTTTTGCTGTGTCTTGTCTGGGGTCTGTACCTACTCCCGTCTTTTTCTTTTTTCTTTTTTTGGAAAGGGGGGTGGGGATGGGGGGTCCTCGGCTAGAGCTTCTAGGCTCACCAATGGTGATACTTGTCTATGCGACAGTTACTTTTTTTGTTTGCCCACCGTGAAGGTAGCTACATTCCGACTTCAGGGATGTTTGCTGGGTATGTTCATGTTTCTGTGACCCACCGAACGCTGACATAAATATAACGTGCGTGATGATTGTCTCTGCGTGTATATATACACAAAGGGAATTAAGTCACTGGCAAGTCTGCATTTGACGTTGACCTGGAAAATCGTAGAAAAAATCCCACTCTTAATTCACCAGACGCCGCCGAGATTCGAACCCACGACTTCGTGGACCCATGGGATTAAAGTTAAATGGTCTGGGATTAAAGTGATATGGTTTGGGATTAAAGTCAAGTGTGTGTGTGTGTGTGTGTGTGTGTGTGTGTGTGTGTGTGTGTGTGTGTGTGTGTGTGTGTGTGTGTGTGTGTGTGTGTGTGTGTGTGCGTGCGTGTGGGCTAAAGCGTGCATCAACCCCATCTATTACCGCCTTAATTTTCTTCCTCGCTGTTTTTGTTCCGCTACCTCTTCCCGTATCTGTTGTCATCCCACCCAAATATCTGAACTACAACATAGTGTACACTCTTTTTGTAACTGCAAGCCTACCTGTGGACAGCATCTATGACTTAGTTTTTTGAATTTGGTTTCTGTCGATGTGTGTGCGTGCGAGCGTGCGTGTGTGCGTGTGCGTGCGTGCGTGCGTGTGTGGGTGCGTGCGTGTGCGTGCATACGTACGTGCGTATGTGTGTGTATAGAAAAGAAGAAGGTGACGGAAAGAAAAGGAACAAGCAGAAAAACAAGGCAGAACCAAAGAGAGGAATAAAAGAAGAGGGAATTTCTAACACACAGTTTCAAGAAGATGGGGACTCTATTCATACCCACAGGCCCCCTGCATCCTCACGGGGAGAATCATGCAAATAAAAACCAAAACCAACCAACCAAACAAAAACTGACCTCACCCTCAATCCGTGCAAAGAAGAACAAACAAAACGAAATAATAGAAACACACCAAACAAAATGCAGAACAAAAACAAACAGATGGAAACTTGACACAGACACTACAAAAACTTCTGATTAATGTGTGGTGGAAGCCTGCAGAGGAACCCAGCAAAGCTTTCCAATGAAGTTCCTTTGTGGCCTGCACTGCATTCAGCTCTGTGGCTTCTGTCTGAGCCAGCAGGTGTCCTGATGAAGTCAAGGGATCTGCAGGAGAAGAGGAAGGGGATTAGGCCAGTGGGAGATTCCACAGTATATCCCGGTTTTTTTGGTGACACCTCTGTTCTAAGTGTATTTATTTATTTATTTGTCTATATATTTATTTGTTTATATATTTATTTATGTATGTATTTATTCATGAATCTATTTATCTATTTATTCATGTATTTATTTATTTTTACCTCTTTAAGTCACGGCGGATTTCTCTACGTGAAATTCGGGTTGCTCTACCCAGGGAGAGCGTGTCGCCACAAGAGTAGCGCCAGTCATGGATTTTTTTCTTTTTCCTGTTTGCAGCTGTATTTGTTTACCTATCAAAGTGGCTTACTTTACAGAATTTTGCCAAGGATAACTTCTTGTTACCGTGGGTTCTTTTACATGCGATAAATAATTATATGTAATACACGGGACCTCGGTTTATCCTCCCATCCGAAAGACTAGCACACAGACCACCCACCACTCATGGTCTAAGGGATGCGGGAAAGTTTCGGG
>CM054141.1:65367589-65385089 GCA_028751875.1 Rapana venosa
TAAGCTGTAAATGTGAAATTCCATGAGTGGGAAAGCCACTGATCATATAGCCTCTTACTTTGCTGTTTATTCTATTTGATTTTATCGTATACCGCTTTAAGTCACGGCAGAGTTCTCTGCGTGACATTCGGGCTGCTCTCCTCAGGGAGAGCGCGTCGCCACAAGAGCAGCGCCACCCATTAATCATATTTTTCTTTTCTTGTCTTCAACTGTTGCCCCCAGCATCAATGGTTTAATCAAGAACTGGGATACAGCCCAGGCGCTGAAGCACATGGCATTTCCTTGCCAGAACTTGAGAGATGGGAGGCAGTTTTGCATAGCGCGGTGATATCGTTCCCCGGAGAACCGTCATTTACATGCACACGCTGCCCCAGAGCCCGTTGTAAATAACGCGCCATGCTGCGTTTGGGGACTGAGCGAAAGGACAACAGTGGTTTCTTGTTTGGGTTTCCTATTGGTATAACGTTGTGTGTGGGGTGTGTGTGTGTGTGTGTGTGTGTGTGTGTGTGTGAGAGAGAGAGAGAGAGAGGGGGGGGATGTAGCTACCGTTGTATGTTTCTTTTAAGTGTTTGTTTGCTTGTTTGTTTCTTTGTTTGTATGTTGTTTGGAAGATTTGTCTTTTTGTCATATTTTGAAGTAAGCCGTTATCAAATCAGGTCAAATGATTAATTTTAATCATTAATAATGAAGACTTGTTGCAATTGAAATTGGTAAAACAGATCAGAAATCAATGTATTAACGGACAAAGTTAAACAAGAAATTTCGATTTTGTGTGGGTTCTCTTTAATTTTTTTCCCTGAAAGCTTGCTTTTATCGCAGTTCTTTTTTGGTGTTCCTTTCCAATATGAATTGTTCCATGTGTGCTTGTTTGAGACTTGTTATTTTCTATATTCCGTTCTATGTTTGTTTTTCAGTTTTATGTCTGCCCTCATGCGCTGTCTTTTGTTTACTGTATTTAAAACATACTTATTTGTGCTCTCTTTAATTTGAAATCATTCGTTAGTGTTGATACAATCTTATACGAGTGTGATTTTATTTTTGTTTCTTTCAATATCTGGCTTTACGATAGTCCACTTCATTTCTTTTATGGTGCTGTTTGTTGTTGTAATTGTGGTAGTTGTTGTTTTTGTTCTTGCTGTTGTTGTTGTTAATGTTGTTGTTGTTGTTGTTGCTGCTGCTAAGTTTGTTATCAAGGTTTTCATGTTTGTGAGAGAACATTACGATGCTCATTTCATTGCCTTCTTCATACAAGAACTATCGAGTGTAAAAACAACAAAAAACCACAGATTCTCCTGATTTGTCTCTTTGTTTTCCTCTGTCTCTGTCTGTTTGACTGTCTGTCTGTCTGTCTCTGTCTCTCTGTCTCTCTGTTTCTGTCTGTGTCTGTCTCTGTCTGTCTGTCTGTCTGTCTCTCTCTCTCTCTCTCTCTCTCTCTCTCTCTCTCTCTTTCTCTTCCTGTTCGTACCCCCTCTATTTTTCTGTCTGTCTGTCTGTCTGTCTTCCTGTCTGTGAGTCTGTCTTCCTGTCTGTCTCTCTACCTCACACACACTCTCTCTCTCTCTCTCTCTCTCTCTCTCTCTCTCTCTCTCTCTCTCTCTCTCTCTCTCTTCTCTCTCTCTCTCTCTCTCTCTCCTCTCTGGTCATATTCTTTTCTTTATTATATTCTTTTCTTTCGAGGATAATGGAATAAGCACGAGAGTGTGTATCCAATTATCCTCGAAATAAAAGAATGATACTAGAAAACTTTTTCTCTCTTTCTCTCTCTCTCTCTGTACCCCCACTAACACACTGGCGAGAGAGAGAGAGTGAGAGAGACAAAGAGAGAGAGAGAGAGAGAGAGAGAGAGAGAGAGAGAGAGAGAGAGAGAGAGAGAGAGACAGAGAGTGAGAGAGAGACAGAGAGAGAGAGAGGAGACAGATCGATAGGAGTCGTGTGCGATAGTTGATTCAACTACCTCCTTGCTTAGTCTGATTGCTTTTTTGTGTCTGTGTGTCTGTGTGTCTGTCTATTCGCTTCTCGTCTGTTTGTTTGCCAGTGTGTCTGTATTGTGAGTGTGTGTGTGTGTGGTGTGTTAGTTCTGTCTTTGAGCGTCAGGTGCCAGACAAGTGTTTTTATTCTTGTTCTGGTATTTTGCGTCAATGTTTGCTGAACTGCCAGGTCGTATCTTGCTAAAATTGTGAATGGCTACAGGCCTAATGATTTTTTTAGGAACATTGTGTATTGTATTGTAATGTATTGTATTGTATTGTAATGTATTGTATTGTATTGTTTTATTTTGTATTGTACTGCATTGTCTTGTCTTGTGTTGTATTGTATAAAATGGTATTGCTTTGTATGGTGTTGAGTTGCATTCTATTGATTTTGTATTGTCTTGTGTTGTATGGTATTGTATTGTGTTGTAGTGCATCGAATTATATTTATTGGATTATATTGCATCGCATTGTATTGTACTATATTGTATTGTATACGACTTTAAATCACAGAGGATGATGCATGACATCAGGGTGGCTTTCCCTGAGGAGCGCGCGCCACCATGATGTTTGTGTTCTTCCCAGGTATGCATGCGCATTAGTTTTTCTATCAGAGCAGCTTTTAAACAATAATTTTGCCATGGAAAAACTCTCTTGTCGCCGAGGGTTATTTTACGTGTGCTAAATATGCACGTTGCACACAGGACCTCGGTTTATCGTCTCATTCGAAAGACTAGCACCCAGACCTCCACTCACAGTCTAGTGGATGGTGGAAAAGTTTCAGAAACGAACGTGGGTCAAACCTCTAGAATATTCAGATCCGGACCTTCGGCTTTCTAGGCAGGTGCGTTACCTCTAGACGACCGATCCATGTGTGGTGAAGAAGTTGAGAGTAGCCTAATGCATTTATAGGTATGGCCTTTGCTCTTACGTCTCTTCACAACAAGTAATGTAAACATTGAACACAAAAATGAATGAATAAGTGAATAAATAAATAGATACATAAAGGATAAACTAGTTCTTTTAAAGAGAAAAGAACAAAATTGATTGGACCGGTATAATTATATACGTGTGATTTAACGTTTACGTGCGCGAGTGAGAGTGTGTATGATAGTTCGATATTTCTTAACAGTGTCTCTCTCTCTCTCTCTCTCTCCTCTCTCTCTCTCTCTCTCTCTCTCTCTCTCTCTCTCTCTCTCCTCTCTCTCTCTCTCTCTATATATATATATATATATATATATATATATATATATATATATATATATATATATATATATGTGTGTGTGTGTGTGTGTGTGTGTGTGTGTGTGTGTGTATGCATGGGTGTGTGTGTGTAAACCAGTGCCTTGGGTATGTGTGTGCGTGCGTGCGTGTGTTAGTGTGTTAGAGAGAGAGAGAGAGAGAGAGAGAGAGAGAGAGAGAGAGAGAGAGAGAGAGAGAGAGAGAGAGACACACACACACACACACACACACACACACACACACACACACACACACACACACACAGAAACAGAAAGACCGAGAGAATCAGACACACACTTACACACACACACACTTACACACACACACACACACACACACACACACACACTTACACACACACACACACACACACAACACACACACACACACACACACAATATATATATATATATATATATATATACACACACAGAATAGAGACAGATAATCAATCGTATTAGCTTGCAAGCCTGGCTACTCAAACACATACGGGTAAAAATCATTTTGATGACTTAGATACGAAATATAGGCATGGCATGTTACGTATCAAACAATCGCAACATTTATTATCAGATCAAGGACATAATATCTCATAAGTTCTGTGCACCAGATGTCTTCAGCTAAGTGGTAGTGATAAATATCTGTGTGTGTGTGTGTGTGTGTGTGTGTGTGTGTGTGTGTGTGTGTGTGTGTGTGTGTGTGTAAGTGTGTGTGTGTGTGTGTGTGTGTGTGTGTGTGTGTGTGTGTGTGTGTGTGTGTAAGTGTGTTCGTTTGTGTTTCTGTCTGTTCATCTGTCTGTCTGTCTGTCTGTCTGCCTGCTGCCTCTCACTCTCTCTCTCTCTCTCTCTCTCTCTCTCTCTCTCTCTCTCTCTCTCTCTCTCTCTCTCTCTCTCTCTCTCTCTCCCTCCCTCCCTCTCTCTCTCTATCTCTCTCTTTAGCTCTCTCTGTGTCTTTCTTAAAGACTTGCAGAGATTAAAGCAGCTTGTAATGGTAAGCCTTCAGATTAGAGGAAGAGGAAAGAAGACAGTTAAAGAAAGAAAAGGACCCAGGTTTGCTAACATACCAAAGAGATGTTGCAAGAAGCTGGTTGAAGATTGCGCTCGATGGAGCGTTCTGGCTACCTCGTGCAACAAACAACTCAACAGTAGCAGCAGCAGTAGTAGTAGCAGCAGCAGTAGCAGCAGCAGAAGCAGCAGCAACATTTCGATCAGGTTTTATTTCAGTTTGACTTACTGTCTGAAGTTTGTGCTAGTACGTGCCCATGAAAGTTGTTTTCGTCTTTGAAGCAGTTTGATTTGGTTGTTGTTGAAAACTTGACTATTGAGCTCTTGCGTTGGAGTGTGTGCGCACGCGCGCGCGCGCGTGTGTGTGTGTGTGTGTGCGTGTGCGTGCGTGCGTGCGTGTGTGTGTGTGTGAGTGTGTGTGTATGCGTGTGTGTGTGTGGGGGGAGAGGTGTTTGGGTGTTGTGTGTGTTTGTGTGTGTTTGTGAGAGTGTGTGTGTGAGTGGGTGTGTGCGTGCATGCGCACGCGTGTGTGTATGTGTGTCCGTGTGTGTGTGTGTGTGCACGCACATGTGCGTTCTTAAGGTTGTTGTTTTTTATAAAGCCATAGGTAATGGGCATGATAACAATTGCAACAACAACGACGCAGTTGACAGTAAAAGTGCTAACGACAGTGGCAGTTGTCATTACAAAGACAATAATGAAGGCTGTCCAGGGAATGTAGTTTTCTCTGTAACTTGATTATATTGTGTTTTTGTTTGGTTGTCAGAGCACTCGCTTTCCCCTACCTAAGGTTAAGCAGCATCGAGCGTGGTTACCACTTGGATGAGTGGCCGTTTCCGTACCTTGGCTTCAGTACAGTCCCCCAGTTCACCTAGCTGTTAATGGGTACCTGCCTCTTTAGGGTCAGGGAAGGTGAAGCAGCGAGGAAGAGGATATCAGCGCCGCCCTCAATACGCTGGCCCCTTGAGAAGTTGAGATCTCTGATGCCTCACTCCCTTACGACCACACAGGTTATGGGACACCTTTACCTTTACAAGCCTGAATACAGCTCTGTTCAGGGTGGACAAAACGGTTGCATACTCAACATCTCACCATTTTGCTAACTGCAGAGCTCTAGCTGAGAAAAGAAAAGAAAATAATTCTTATAAATGTCACTTATGCCTTAAATTGTTTACATAGGTGAAAAGCCAAAGGTGTTCCCATAACTTAAGCGCTTGGTGGGAAGCCTGGTGTCAGAGACTTCAGCTTCTCCAGGAGCCAGCATATTGAGGGCAGGGCCCATCTCCTCCCCCTCGCTGCTTTACCTTCCCTGAACCTAAAAAGGGCACGTGCCAGTATACAGCTGGGTGAACTGGGGAACTGTACTGAAATCAAGGCTCGCAAACGGTCATCCATCCCCTTGGTAGCCACACTCAATACTGCTTAAGCTTAGCTTGGGGAAAGCGAGTGCTCTGACCACTGAGCTATCCAGTATGTCTTTGAAAAGAATTTAAGGCATCAGTGAAATTAAGGACACGGAAGGTAAAGCAGAGAGTAGAGGGACGCCAATCTCAATATACTGGCCCCTGAAGAAACGGACGGGATAGCTCAGTGGTCAGAGCACTCGCTTTCCCAAAGCTGAGCTTAAGCAGCATCGTTACCGCTTGAATGGGTGGCCATTTGCGCGCTTTAGATTCAGTACAGTCCCCCATGGGCCCAGTTCACCTAGTTGTAAATGGGTACCTGCCTCTTTAGGGTCAGTGAAGGTAAAGCAAAGTAAGAGAGGAAATGGGCGCCGCCCTCAATATGCTACCCCCTTGAGAAGTTAAGGTCTCCGATGCCTCACTCACGTAGGTTATGGGACACCTGTATCTATTCTAGAGAAGCTGAGATCTCTGACACGTCGCTCCACACAAAAAAAATCACATAGTTTATGGGAACACATTTACCTTTTACCTTATTACATTTAAAAACAAAACTCTGGGGGTTTTGTTTTCAGGTTTGGTCCTTCACGAAAAGTCGTCCCGCCTGGAGAAGGCGTTCAACTTCGCCACCATGGTGCTGAACCACGACATGCTCAAGACGCGGCGCTCCTCCCTCATGAACCACAAGCTGCTCTTCGCCGTGGGCGGCAACAAGACCGACCTCAACGACAACTACAAGATGGGGGCCACCAGTGAGTACAGCGTAAAGCAGTGCAGTGCAGTACAGTGCAGTGCAGTGCAGTACAGTGCAGTGCAGTGCAGTGCAGTACAGTGCAGTACAGTGCAGTACAGTGCAGTGCAGTGCAGTACAGTGCAGTGCAGTGCAGTACAGTGCAGTACAGTGCAGTACAGTGCAGTGCAGTACAGTGCAGTGCAGTACAGTGCAGTGCAGTACAGTGCAGTGCAGTGCAAGTTGTGGTGTGTGGTGTGTATGTGTGTTGTGTGTGTGTATATGTGTGGGGTATGTAGTGGTAAGTGGTGGAGTAAGGGTGGTGTGTGTGTGTATGTGTGGTAAGTGGGTGGGAGTAAGGGTGTGTGTGTGTGTGTGGTAAGTGGGTGGGAGTAAGGGTGTGTGTGTGTGTGTGGTAAGTTGGGTGGGAGTAAGGGTGTGTGTGTGTGTGTGGTAAGTGGGTGGGAGTAAGGGTGTGTGTGTGTGTGTGTGTGGTAATGTGGGTGGGAGTAAGGTGTGTGTGTGTGTGTGTGGTAAGTGGGTGGGAGTAAGGGTGTGTGTGTGTGTGTGTGTGGTAAGGTGGGTGGGAGTAAGGGTGTGTGTATGTGTGGTAGTGTGGAGTGGGGAGTAAGGGTGTGTGTGTATGTGTGGTAAGTGGGTGGGAGTAAGGGTGTGTGTGTATGTGTGGTAAGTGGTGGGAGTAAGGGTGTGTGTGTGTGTGTGGTAAGGTGGGTGGGAGTAAGGGTGTGTGTGTATGTGTGGTAAGTGGGTGGGAGTAAGGTTTGTGTGTGGTGTATGTGTGGTAAGTGGGTGGGAGTAAGGTGTGTGTTGTGTGTGTGTGTGTGTGTGTGGAGTGGGGAGTAAGGGTGTGTGTGTTGTGTGGTAATTGGGTGGGAGTAAGGGTGTGTGTGTTGTATGTGTGGTAGTGGGTGGGAGTTAGGAGTGTGTGTGTGTAGTGTGGTAGGTGGGTGGAGAGTGGTGTGTGTGTGGTGTGTTGTGGTGGTAAGTGGGTGGGAGTAAGGTGTAGTGTGTGTGAATGTGTTGTATAGTGGTGTGGGAGTAAGGGTGTGTGTGTGTGTGGTAAATGGGTGGGAGTAAGGGTTGTGTGTGTATGTGTGGTAAGTGGGTGGGAGTAAGGTGTGGTTGTATGTGTGGTAGTGGTGGGAGTAAGGGTGTGTGTGTATGTGTGTAAGTGGGTGAGAGTAAAGGTTGTGTGTGTAATGTGTGGTAGGTGGGTGGGAGTAAGGGTGTGTTGTGTGTGTGGTAGGTGGGTGGAGTAAGGGTGTGTGTGTGTGTATGTGTGGTAAGTGGGTGGGAGTAAGGGTGTTGTGTATTGTGGTAAGTGGTGGAGTAAGGGTGTGTGTGTGTATGTGGTAAGTGGTGGGAGTAAGGGTGTGTGTGTGTTTGTGTTGGTAAGTGGGTGGGAGTAAGGGTGTGTTGTGTTTGTGTGGTAAGTGGGTGGGATATGGTGTGTGTGTGTATGTGTGTAGTGGTGAGTAAGGTGTGTGTGAGTGTGTGTATTGTGGTAGGTGTTGGGATAAGGTGTGTGTTATGTGTGGTAATGTGGTGAGTAATGAGTGTTGTGGTATGTGTTGGTATGGTGGTGGGAGTAGGTGTAGTGTATGTGTGTAAGTGGGTGGGATAAGGTGTGGTGTATGTGTGGTAAGTGGGTGGGAGTAAGGGTGTGTGTGTATGTGTGGTAGGTGGTGGGAGTAAGGGATTGTGTGTGTGTGTGTGTGTTGTGTAGTGGTAAGTGGTGAGTAAGTGTGTGTGTATGTGGTAGTGGGTGGGAGAAGGTTGTGTGGTGTGGTGTGTAGTATTTGTTGTAAATATGATATATAGATTGGTGTGTGTGTACATATTAGATGTGTGGATAAGGTGTGGTAGTGATGAGGGGAGGGAGGGTTGTAGTATGATAGAGTGAGCGAAAAGGGGGTAGAGTGTGGGTATGTGGTATGGGTGGATGTTTGGTGAGGTGTTTAGTGGGGTGAGTGGATTGGGTTTGTGAGAGTGTGTAGTGGCTGGGATGTGCGATGTTGTTATTGTGTAGGTCGTGTGTATGTGTGTGTATGTGATAGATAAGAGAGATGATAGATAGATCGATAGAAATAGATAGATAGATAGATAATAGATAATAGATAGACAGATAGACAGACAGATAAAGTGAGTGAGTGAGTGAGTGAGTGAGAGATATTTAAATTCAAATTTATAGTAATTAAAGAAATTAGATAAGCTACATAGGTATAGGTAAAACATTAGTAAAGGAAAAAGAGAGATAGAAAGAAAGGAAGACAGAGAAAAAGAGACAGATAAGGACAGAGACAGTGTTCCCGATTCATCATTTTATCTACGTGCTTTTGATTGTACAATATATACTAGCTAAATATTATTTCCTACTCTAAACGCTTTACCTCAAAATGTAACGGGAGCGAGTGGAGGCATAGCATAGTGATAAGAGAGTCGATATCACGATCTGACGACTTGGGTTCCAACCCCTCCTAGGCATTTATTCAGGGGATTTGTCTCCTGAAGTTAACATCAGTGCAGACTCCACTTTCACCAAAAAGTTCCTCAGATGAAACTATAAACCAAGGCCTTATGTGAAAATATACCGCAGAAGATATTGCACACACGATCAAACTCGTTCGTCTTTTGGAAAAGTAAGCCATTGTATATTCGTAGGAAAGGATAAAAAGGTGAAGGTGACCCGTAAGCTATGCGGTCGTAGGGGAGCGAGGCATCAGGGACCTCACTTCTCTAGGGGCCAGCATATTGAGGGCGGCGCCCGTCTCCTCTCCCTCGCTGCTTTACCTTCCCTGACCCTAAAGAGGGCAGGTACCCTTTGACAGCTGGGTGAACTGGGGGAACTGTACTGAAGCCAAGGCACGCAAACGGTGACTCATCCACTTGGTAACTAATCACACTCAAAGCTGCTTAACCTTAGCTTGGGGAAAGAAAGTGTTCTGACCACTGAGCTAACCCGTCCACGGGAACGGATAACACTATTATTTTTTTAAATCAATAATTAAATCATTATGCACATTGGTGCTGTGTTTCAACATCATCCCCGAAGTCGGAATGCGGCTAACTTAATGGTGGGAAAACGGTAGCATATGTAGAGTGTCATTGTTGAAGGTCCTCGGAGATGTAGCCGAGGAACGAAAATAATATTAAAAAAAAATAATACCAATGACTGGACAAGGGTAAAAGACAAAACGACTAGTATGGCCTGACTGTCTAAAGTCTTGTTGAACAAGACAGGACAGACAAAACGACTAGTATGGCCTGACTGTCTAAAGTCTTGTTGAACAAGACAGGACAGAAAAAAACAAGGTATGAGCAAAACAGAATTCGGTTTCTTCTTGTGAGCTGTTTTGCAAAAAATGTTATGGTCATTTGATATCCGTTTTGTTTCTTCTTCTTTGTTTTGTTTCATGGGTCTGCCAATGTCTTTCTATCTGGTTCATGCTGTGTCTCTCTTTGTCTCGTTGTTCATCTGTGTGTGTGTGTGTGTGTGTGTCTGTGTGTGTGTGTGTGTTTGTGTGTGTGTTTGTGTGTTTATTTTATTATTTTTTTAATTCATTTCTTCATTTATTTCGAGGATGTGTCTCTATTTTATTATTTGTTTTATTTATTCATTTTTTTATTTCAAGGATAGTATGATGAGCACCCTTATACTTTTCTTTACTCCCGTGTGTGTGTGTGTGTGTGTGTGTGTGTGTGTGTGTGTGTGTGTGTGTGTGTGTGTGTGCGCGCGCAACCAGTCCAGTATTCTAAAAAAAACCCCACACATACACGAACACAACATGCACGCGCTCGCGCGCTCTCGCATGCTAGTAAAGGCCTGCGTTTTCCCACGTAGCTCTACCGTATTAATTGTTGTTGTCACTCCTAGGCCTATACTTATGGGATTTAGTTTACTTGTATCTCCAGCAATAATGACAGAAACGTTAATTTTTCTTCAAATGCCTTTTCCGAAGCTGCTTATTGTGCAAGTTTATGTGTATGTGTACTGAGTCTAGTTTCGACAACAGATGCAATCCCGTGCAAAAACTAGCTTTGTATTGGCTGACTCTTTTCAAAGTTGTAAGCCATCATCATTTGTGTATCAGAATTGCCGCGTCACAGGATGTGTGTGACATTATGGCTTCCAGTGGAGACAAAATGATAGACTTTTGTTTTCCTCTCTTTTCTTCCTTTGAGTTTATATACCTATTTATTTATATATTTTACAACCTGTGTTTCGAGAATGATGAACAAGTAATCATTATTTTGCACCCAGTACCCGTTTACCTGCAGTCTTAGAAATCCTGTCATCTGGCGCACAATGGCCTGCTCTATGGAAAAGTGGCACAGGATTTAACGTGTTCTCAAAACTACAGTGAAGGCTTAACTTCAGTATAAAGACAGTAGAGATACAGCACTTCTTTGTGTTTTTCTTCACTCTCATCATCATTGAAGTTCTGTTTCTGTCCCTGGCTTGAAATAGCCATAATGAAACAAAAGATGTGTCATTATACAGGCATTTTTGTGATGTTTACGTGTGTCCATTCTATTTCTGCGACTCTGATGACGAACATGATTATACACTAGAGACAGATCCCTTTCCTGATTTTCCTATAATACATCATAAAAAGCAAACAATACGAAACTTTGAAAAAAGTTTTATTTTCTAAGTTTTGCTTGTAACAAAATGATATACGGAAATTATAACGCTGAATCGCAAAGGACAAAAAATTAAGGACAGTTTACCGTCAAGCTTTAGTCTTATTTACTCCATTCGATTTTTTTCATTTATTTTCCTTTGTTAGAATTATTATGTTCAGATAGATTGCATCTAAAGGGATGAAATAATGGCAATACTGGAAAATCAAGCAAATAATTCTATAAATGAATGGATATTAAATTGAAAAATTGACAATGCGGATCGATGAATACGTAATGTAAAAACAGGATGGTCGTGATTAAAAAGAAAACGCTGAAAAGCAGAAATAGATTAGCAAACAAAGACAGAACAAACACAAGAAATAAATGTATATATATATATATATATATATTATATATATATATATATATATATATATACATACATATATAATTCTCTCTCTCTCTCTGTCTATATATATATATATATATATATATATTATATATATATATATATATATATATATATATATATATATATATAATATATGTATGTGTGTATGTATAGTTACAATACTATATGTAGTATTTGGATCGATCGATCGATATATCGATAGATCGATATATCGATAGATAGATAGATAGATAGATAGATAGATAGATAGATAGATAGATAGATAGATAGATAGATAGATAGATAGATAGATAGATGTAGTAAAGGTGTTTTCTAAACCTATCTGGTCGTTGGTAATGACGTGTCAGAGAGGCCAGCATAATGAGGGCGGAGCCCATCTCCTCTCCTTCGCTGCTTTACCTTCCCTGTTCCTAAAGATGGCAGGTTCCCATTTACAGCTGGGTGAACTGGGGGACTGTACTGAAGCCAAGACGCACGAGGGGTCACTCATCCACTTAGTCACCACACTCAATGCTGCTTCACCTTTGCTTAGGGAGAGCGAGTGCTCTGACCATTGAGCTATCCCGACTGCAATATATAATTTATATATATAATTTTTTTGTTTTTAATGTATTTTATTTTAATATATATATATATATATATATACGCGTGTGTGTGCGCACGCATGCACGCACGCACACACAGAGACAGAAGACACCAGGACCGAACAGAACATGAAGTCTCTAGAAAAGTCATCATAAAAGATGCTTGACCTTAGCAAAGACCCAGACACAGGGCTCAGCCGTCAGGTTCATATTTCGCGTGCGTGTGTGCTTGCGCGCGCGCGCGCGCGTGTGTGTGTGTGTGTGTGTGTGTGTGTGTGAGTGTGTGTGTGTGTGTGTGTGTGTGTGTGTGTGTGTGTGTGAAGCGTGTATGTGAGTGTGTGAGTTTATGTGTGTGTGTGTGTGTGTGAAGTGTGAGTGTGTGAGTTTCTGTGTGTGTGTGTGGAAGGGTGGGTGGGTGTGGGTATGTGTGTGTGTGTGTCTGTGTGTTTGTGTGTGCCTGTCTGTGTGTCTGTGTAGATGCGTTTGTGTTTATGTGCACACGCTGGCGTATATTGTGATTGGGTTTCAGTCGTGCGAGTGCTTACTAAATATTTCTTTCTTTTCCTTGTCTCTGTATTTATTTTTCATTATATCTATATATCTTTCGTTTTCTTTTTTTATTTCTTTCTGTACTTCTTTCTTTCTTTCTTTCTTTCTCCATCGCTTTCTTTCTCTCTTCCCTTTCTATCTATCTTACTTTTTCTGTCTATATTTCTTTCTTTCTTTTCTTTCTTTCTTTCTTTTCTCTTCTTTTCTATTCATTTTCTGTTTTCTTTCTTTCTTTGTTTCTTTCTTTCTTTATTAGTTTTATTAGTTTCTTTCCTTCTTTCTTTTCTTTTTCCTTCTATCTTTATTTTCTGTCTCTTTTTCTGTATTTTGCTTGCTAGTATTTTTTGTATATCTTACTGATCCACTCAGTTGTTTATCTCTTTTATTTATTATTTATTTATTTATTCAGTTATTCGACCTTTTTTTTTTTTACTTATTTATTCATTAATTCATACATTTTACCCTTCATTTTACCTTCTTCGTGTATTTCATGATCCCAAACGCTCTGTGTTTCTGTGGGCGTGTTGCAGTCTGTAACCTGTTCAGCGAAGGGGTACACGCGGTTGTGGGAACCACCCACCCCTCCACGTACAACACCATTCAGTCATACAGCCACGCCCTGCACGTGCCGTTCATCCTGGCCTCCTCCACCCGCCAAGGGTCACGTGAGCAGTACCAGTATGACGTCAGCATGGCGCCAGATTTTGTTGACGCTGTCATTCGCGTCATCGCTGGAATCCCACGTAACCACAAAGTGTATTACGTCTATGATAGTGACGACGGTAAGTCCTTGACTCAAGATGAATAGTATGGTTTGAATTTGTTTAGTGATACAACTCTTTTTTTAAGCAACAGAGAAAGGAAAACATAACGGAAGGAAGAAAGGAAGGAAGTAAAGAAGGAAGGAAAGAAAGAAAGATAAACAGTCAAAGAAATGAAGTTGTAGTAATTTGGAGGTTAGAGCTACTTAGTTGTCTTCTAGCTGCATGCCAGAACAAAAATAACGAAAGCAAGAAGAAATAAATACATACAAGAAATGAAAATAGCAATAAAAAGAAAGAAGACAGAAAGGAAGAAAGAGATAAGAAAAACAGGAAGAAGGTGATTATTAAAGACAGGAAAAAGCACATACAAAATAGAAAGACAGAAAGACAGAAGAAAAAAATTGAAAGAAAAAAAAGTATGAATAAAAGAATCATTCTAGGCATTGACTCGTTTTTTGACAAAATCTTGTACTATACGATTAAAAGAAAAAAAACTATGAAGTTTTCCTCAGCAAACATCTCTCTCAGGCACGCACGCACGCACGCTCGCGCACGCACACACACACACACACACACACACACACACACACACACACACACACACACACACACACACAATACCAACATAATTTGTATTAATCTCCCTTAGACAAGGGAAGCCACTCACACCGACCTCTACACAGAATTGCTAAGACTACGCTACACCATTCTGTTAAAATAAAGTTGAACATATTTAAGGTTTCTCCCTAGAGGAATCTCATGTCTCTCTGTCTGTTCACACGACCTGTTGAAGATAAAAGAACTGAACTTTGAGTCCGCGTTGTACAAAATTGAGCAAACACAAACCAATGAATAGTAACGGACATTTGGCATGGTTAGATGATTAACATTCCTGTTGTCATCAATGGATATCAGAATGAGCCAGTATCGTGAAATTAATGAGCCATCTTTGACGATCCCTGTTGCGAAATACACTGTACCAAGAATCAAGAATTCTTAATTGTTTCATAAAGTTTGATATTTAGAAGAGCCCATCAGCCAGATAAGATAACCATACCAAGGACTGAATATTGTGAGGGTTAACTTTCCTCTAAAATTGCTATTTCACACACCAAGCAACGAAATAAACTATGCCAAGAACGCAATATTCAGAAAGAAATTTTCTAATAGACTGACATTTCTTGCTAATGTTATTCAGCTAGTCCATGTCCACATATATACCTGAAATAGTCTGATGTGGCTAAAAACACATATTGCTTATTTGGTTTTGTTTTGTTTGTGTTCTTCGGTTAGAGCTGCCAGGCTCAGCTATTGTGATGTTTTACGAAGGCGATTGTTTCTTCCCCACCATTAAGGTAGCCGCACTCTGACTTCAGAGAAACAAGAAAAAAGCAAGAAAGATGACACACAGACAAACAAAGACAGTAATAACAACAAGCTTTCTCTGCAGCAGCTTCTGTTTCTTTGAATTCGCTCCAAACGGAGAAAAGATGTTAAATTATTCTAGTTTACAAACTGGTATACATGAACAACAGTCACTAGGCAATCTGTTGTTATTGATTTTTGTAAACAAAACTTCGCAATTCAAACAGAAACAGAATTCAAGGGTACTTCATCATGGCAGACCTATGGAGGCTGCAAAAGCTTGTTATAATCACTTCGTGCCAAACTGGGCAATTCGAACAGAAGCAAGAATTCAAAGCAGTATCTTTTAGTTCAACCGTAGGACATCAACAGGCAGATTGTAATTATTAATCTGTGCCAAACTGGGCAATTCGAAGAGAAGCAAGAATTCACAGCAGTATCTTTTAGTTCTTTGAAGTCTCTTAAGACTTATGGCATCAACCGGCAGATTATAGTTATTATTTTGTATGCTAAACTTGGAAATTCGAAGAGAAACAGAATTCAATTCACTATCTGTCAGTTCTTGAATTTCTTAAAACGAGGGACATCAACAGGCAGATTATTATTATCAGTGTCTGTAAAACTCAGCAAAACAGCAACTGATATCTCTAGGCAGATTGTTATCAATTTGTGCAAAACTCGGCGATTCAAACAGAAATAAGAAATCAATAATTCTTCATTAAGGCAGGACTATAGAACCCTCAAAGGCTTGCTATTATCAATCTGTGCGAACCTTAGCATATTTAAACACACACACACACACACACACACACACACACACACACACACACACACACACACACACACACACACACACACACACACACACACACACAAAATCACTAATTCTCCAACACGCAGGACTATAGAAGCCTCAAAAGCTTGCTATTATCAATCTGTGCGAACCTTGGCATATTTAACACACACACACACAAAATCACTAATTCTCCATCATGGCAGGTCTGTGGAGGCTGCAGAAGCTGTACCAGTTCTTCCAGAGGCGGCCTGAGATGGCCCGTGCCGTGGACGCCTTCCGAATCCGAGACATCGAGAGCGCCTACAGCATCCTGAGAGGCTTCGACATGAAGGATGACGAGAGGAAGACCATTGTCTTAGACCTGGGCTCCGCGTTTGCTTACAGACAAGTTTTGGAGCAGGTATGGGTTGACGTGTGCGTGGTGTGGTTGTAGTGTAGTGTAGTGCAGTGTGGTGTAGTGTAGTGTGGTGTAGTGTGGTGTGGTGTGGTGTGGTGTGGTGTGGTGTGGTGTAGTGTGGTGTAGTATAGTGTAGTGTAGTGCAGTGTAGTGTAGTGTAGTGTAGTGAAGTGTAGTGCAGTGTAGTGTAGTGTAGTGTGGTGTAGTATAGTGTAGTGTAGTGCAGTGTAGAGTGTAGTGTAGTGTAGTGAAGTGTAGTTAGTTAGTGCAGTGTAGTGTAGTGTAGTGTGTGTAGTATAGTGTAGTGCAGTGTAGTGTAGTGTAGTGTAGTGAAGTGTAGTGTATGTGTAGTGTAGTTGTGTGTAATGTAGTGTGGTGTGGTGTGGTGTAGTGTAGTGTGGTGTGGGTGTAGTGTAGAGTAGTGTTGGTGTGTGTGTGTGTGTGTAGTGTGTGAGTGTGAGTGTGTGTGTGTGTAATGTTTGTAAGTATGGCATGAGTTGACATATGTGTATGTAGTGTGTAGTGTGTGTGTGCGTAGTGTGTGTGTGTAGTGTGTGTGTGTGGTGTTGTGTAGTGTAGTGTAGTGTTATGTGTGTGTGTGCGCGCGTTTGTGTGTGTGTGTTTGTGTGTGTATAGTATGTGTGTAGTGCAGTGTAGTGTGTGTGTGTGTGTATAATGTGTGTGTAGTGTGTGTGTAGTTTGTGTAGTGTGTAGTGTTGTAGTGTGCGTGTGTAGTGTGTGTATATTGTGTGTGTAGTGTGTGGTGTGTGTGTGCATGTGTATGCGCGTGCACGTTTGTGTTGTTACTGTTGCTATTGTTGCTGTTGTTGTTGTTGTTGTTGTTGTTGTTGTCGTTGTTCAGTTTTTGTCTGTTCACTCTAAGTGATATCAGACGATGAGAAGAGTGAGAGAGAAAGTCAAGAAGGAGAGGAGTTATGGGAAGAGGGAGTTATGGGGAAGAGGGAGTTATGGGGAAGAGGGAGTTTATGGGGAAGAGGGAGTTATGGGGAAGAGGGAGTTATGGGAGAGAGTCAAGAGGGAAAGGGAATTATGGGGGAGAGGGAGTTATGGGGAGAGGGAGTTATGGGAGAGGGAGTTATGGGAGAGGGAGTTATGGGAGAGGGAGTTATGGGAGAGGGAGTTTATGGGGGAGAGGGAGTTATGGGAGAGAGGTAGTTAAGAGGGAGAGGGAGTTATGGGGAAGAGGGAGTTATGGGGGAGAGGGAGTTATGGAGAGGGAGTTATGGGAGAGGGAGTTATGGGAGAGGGAGTTATGGGAGAGGGAGTTATGGAGAGAGGTAGTTAAGAGGGAGAGGAGTTATGGGAAGAGGGAGTTATGGGGGAGAGGGAGTTATGGGAGAGGGAGTTATGGGAGAGGGAGTTATGGGAGAGGGAGTTATGGGAGAGGGAGTTATGGAGAGAGGTAGTTAAGAGGGAGAGGGAGTTATGGGGAAGAGGGAGTTATGGGGAGAGGGAGTTAATGGGGGGAGAGGGAATTATGGGAGAGGGAGTTATGGGGGAGAGGTAGTTAAGAGGGAAAGGGAGTTATGGGGAAGAGGGAGTTATGGGGGAGAGGGAGTTATTGGGGAGAGGAGTTTTGGGGGGAGAGGGAGTCAAGAGGGAAAGGGAGTTATGGG
>CM054141.1:65400089-65452589 GCA_028751875.1 Rapana venosa
TTCTTTTGCTTTAAAAGTGCATTTGAAAACACTCAACTGGTAATTTTGACCATCCACCACAGTGCAAGCATCGTCAATTTCTTAATCATTACCCCTTCCTAGTGTTTGACATTGATTCAATTTGTAATAGCTTGTCATAGAACTATCCGATGTTTCAATCTTTTTGTTTTCAATGAATAATTATCTTTTGATTGCTTATGAATAATAAACTGACAGTTACTAAAAATTGATCTCCCGTGCTATGTGACTCATGATGTGGTGGGTCGTCACAAATATGCAGTGATGGAAGTGGATGTCTACAGGGGTGGGGGGGTGGTAGGGGTGGTAAAGTCTGTTTTTTTAATTTTCTTGTCATCCAAAACCCTTTATCATGAAATATCAAAAGCATCTTGTGTTTTCTTCCTTTGATCATGTCCTCATGTGTATGGTGGGTTCTCAAATATTGCATATGCGATTCAAAGTGGGGAGTCATTGGGATAATATAAGTTCTGTCTTTTTTCTCATTTCCTGTATCACAAACTGTTGCATGAGGTAATAGCAGTTTTGTCTTTCTTTTCAGATTTTAGCTGCTGCAAATTGAAAGTGGAGAGCATGGTAAGCAACAAAGATAGATCATGTCCGCTTTCAGGACACATTTGCGTATGGACATACTGTGACAGAGTTATTATCATTGCGTAGAGACGAGAGAGAGAAGAGAGGAGAGAGAAGAGAGACGAGAGAGACTGAGACAAGAGAGAATGAGAGAACGAACGAGAGAGAGCAAGAGAGAGAGACAGAGAGAGACAGACAGATAGAAGGAACAGAAGAGAAGAGCACAGAGAGAGAAAGACAGGAGAGAGCAGAAAAAACAGAGAGAGAAAAACAGAGAGACACAGAAAGAACAGAGAGAGAGAGAAGCGGAGAGGGGACACAAGAGAGAGACAAACAAGAGAGACATAAGAGACAAACAGACGGACAGACACAAAGACGGACACACAGGCAGACAAAGCAGCCCCGAACTCACCCATGTGCGGGACAGGAGCGCGACATCGCCGTGGCCCTCTGACCATCACGGAGGAGCGGGAGCGCGTGGTGGACTTCACCAAGCCCTTCATGAACACCGGCATCTCCATCATGATCAAGAAGCCCGACCGCCAGAAGCCCGGGGTCTTCTCCTTCATGGAGCCCCTCGACACCTGGGTGTGGCTGTGCATCGCCGTGGGCTTCCTGGCCGTCAGCTTCGTGCTCTTCTTCGTGGGCCGCTTCTCGCCGTACGAGTGGCAGGTGTCGGAGGAAGGCGGGAAGGAGCCCTCGGCCACCAACACTTTCACCATCTCCAACACTCTGTGGTTCTCTCTGGGAGCCTTAATGCAGCAAGGGTCTGATATCTCCCCAAGGTACCCCTACCCCTGACTGATGTTTTCTGTTCTAACCGTATTGGGCAATATCGGTTTTTGAAAAAAAAAGAGAGAGAGAGAAAAATTGGATAGAATGAAAAAAAGTTAAAGTTTTGTCTGCTGAAGTCTTCAGTTCTTGAAGGCGGAGGTGGATGATTATCTTTCTTTTGTTGTTAGTACTGTCAGGGGGAAATGGGAATGCAGAGCTGTGTAGCTTTCTGTATGAACCGTCTGCTGTGGGGTCCTTTTTCTTAGTTGTCTTTGTTGTTGGTATAGCTCTTGTTATAGATAATGAAGTCTCTATGGTTCAGAAGATTCTAGAGAAAATAAAGATTAAAGACACTTCTGAGGCAAGGCTGAAAGAAGTATGTTAACCTTGTTGTCAGCCTGAACTTTCATAGAAGTGGAAAGGATGATAATATTATATTCATAATATGAGAACGTAACTCAACAAACAGCTAAAAGACAGTAATATAACGTTGATGATATTTACAATAACAGGACCATTGAAATTAAAAATCATAAATAATATTTCATGGCACCTGTATAACATAATATAGCAATAGTTAGCATCTAGATGATTTAGGGCACAAAACTAGATACATTTACGATAAAATCATTTTTAAAAATATTAAGGAATCTTTGTTTAAAATATCTAAAACAAGGTGAACTTCATAGTTCCTGTAAATTTATAAACTTTCTGCTGCACAGCATGAAATGAGGAGCCATTGGACTACTAAAACGCGGTATTAATATAACAAGGTTTTCGTTCAGTTTGTGTTGAGAATCAAATCGATTCCATGCAAGTTCAAAGGTCCAAGATTCTCCAGTATATGTCTAGTATCCAATATTGGATAAGGCAAGGTCTAAACTAGGTTTAAAGTGTAACATTTGTAATCTGATTAGCAAATAATTCAGCAAAGACAAAAAAGTATGAAATTTCACACACCTACACACACACACACACACACACACACACACACACACACACACACACACACACACACACACACACACACACACACACATACACACACACACACAGAATGTAAATTCAGTTCTTGATGTTTTAGTGCTTATAATCATACCCACGTAATACTCCTTGAGAGTTATTGATTTTAATGACGGGCCTAATCCAATCCAATTCATTCTCTTGTTCATAGCCAAAGCAAACAGATTTTAGTTGGCACTATAACACTTCAATACGTTAGGGATTTAGATGAAAAAAAGTACAATGCTTACAAAGTAGTATGATGACATAAAGATCCCTTTGTTTATTGACACAAAAGGACTTCACAGCAGAGGAGTAGGTTGCTTTGTTCAAAGCCTTGTGACGTCATAGACACGCTTTATGACGTCACTGCATGCTGCGACGACACCCAGCGTATATCTATTGTTGCTGCTTTGGTGTCCTTCCTTGGGAAATATCAGTGCTTTGGATGCGTTCATGTGTTCCTTCCCCGTATCATAATATCTATAGCCCCCTTCCTGCCTCTGCATGGTATTGCCTGTGTCCTTAACTCTTTGTGTGCGTGTGGTGCGTGCGTGTGTGTGTTTCTGTGTGAGTGTGTGTGTGTGTGTGTGTGTGTGTGTGTGTGGTGTGAGAGTGAGTGTGATGATGTAGGAGAGAGAGAGAGAGATAGAGAGAGAGAGAGAGAGAGAGAGAGAGAGAGAGAGAACGCGTGTGCGTGCGTGTGTGCGTGTGTCGTGCGTGTGTGTGTGTGTGTGTGTGTGTTTTGTGTGAGTGTGTTGAGTGTGTTAGTTCGTGTGTGCGTGCATGCGTGTGTGTGTGTGTGTGTGTGTGTGTGTGTGTGTGTGTGTGTGTGTGTGTGTGTGTGTGTGTGTGTGTATGTGCATGCACCAAAAATGATAATAGTCTCATTTTTATGATATCTTTGTTACTGTCATTTCATTATTTTCGGTTTTTATTAGCTTGCTTTGCTGGGTATTTTGTTTACATATTTGTTGTATCTCTTGTTTGAAGACCGTAAGTTTATATTTTTCCTTTGCTTTGGCATTGTGTTTTGTTTGGATTTTTTTCTTTCTTTTGACATTCTGTTGTTAATACTTTATTTTTATTTTGCTCTTTCTATGATTTGAAGAAATAACAGAACTTTTGTTTTTTCCTTTAGTCAAACTTGTTTTCTCTGCATTGTTCATAGTTGGGTGACTAATGTTTCTTCAAAGTTTCATCGCTTGATTTTTTTTTAACGGGGTGGAGTGCAAGTTTTATGAAGTTATTTGTTCATGAGGTTGCTTTTCTGTTGCTTTCTTATTGTTTTGTTTGTTTGTTCTGGAACTCAGTAATCAATTCCTGCTCTCTGTATCTCTCTTTATTCTACTCTTCGTATTCTTGCCTGATCATGTATCGGATGATGTTTATATGCTTCATGTCTGTGATGTAGGGTGTGTATCGTCTGCAGAGAGTGCTGCAGGAGTGCAGTCGGTCGTCTGTGGCTTCCTCGTTCTGTTGTTCCCGCGTGTCTAGAAAGAGTTAATTATCTTCTCGTTTGGTTTTGTCATCTGTCTGTTTTCCAGGATCCTTTTTTTAATTGTTTGCGTGTGTAGAAAGAGGGAGAGGGGGGGAGGAGAGAGGAGGATAGAGGGGAGTGGAGGGAGAGGGATAGTGAAGAGAGGAGAGAGGAGAAAGAAGAGGAGAGTAGATGAAGAAGAAAGAGGAGTAGAGAAGAGGAGAGAGAGAGAGAAGAGAGGGAGGGAGAGAGAGGGAGGGAGGGATTTAATCTGTGAAGGGTACATCGCAGAGTTCAAATTCAAATTCAAAAACTTTATTACCTCAGAGAGAGACAGAGAAATTCAGGTGGGTTACGAACCATACATAAAAGCAATCAGCATGTAACCATAAGTAAGTGTAAGTACTTTATAGTATTGTCTCTCTATATGACACCCACACATCCATAGCAGGTAGTTGTCATGTGTAAAAGGCATGACCTTTTGTCAGGGTGGTGATGCAACTGAGGCTTGCAAGTAGGCATCAGAGATATGCCAAGAGTCTATGTTTTGTGGGAACTTTTCAGTGTGTGTTAGTTTCTTTGTTTCTGTGTTTTGTTTGCTATCATCTGTGCAGAAGCCCTACCTAAAGTGTTTACTATACTAAAAAAAAAGCTTTCCCTTGAACAAATCTAGTTTGTATATTTTCTTAATGGAAAGAGAAAAGAGCTGCATCTATTGTAAAGCAAAGGTCATGTTTAAGGGAATGGAAAGGCAATCATTACCAGGCAATCTCGTTTAGTTTTCTGACACATTTTCTGCAGCTTCTAATAGTGTGTGCTCTTTTTCTTTCAGAATAAAAAGAAAATAGAACGACTGCTTATCAAACCTTTAGCTTTATTTGTTTTTGTTTTAAATAGATAGGCTAAATGCAAACTATACTATCCATTCACGCCCTGTGCACTTAAACATCTGCCACCTCTATTTTATGAACGAACATGTTTGTCGAGATCAGGTCCAGTCTTCTCTCACACCACACACCTGCTGCACTTTTGTTTTAAATCATTAATATTCATGTTTGTCTTCTACAAATCTGCAACCACAGAGTGCTGCCTGATATGAGTTCAACTCATTATCGCCTTCTCACCCGCCCCACTCCTCCTCCTCTTTCTCCTCCTCTTTCTCCTCCTCTTTATTTTCCTCCTTCGCCTTCTCCTCATCCCCCTCCACCCTCTCCTCTCTTTCCTCCACCCACATCCCCTTATCTCTCTGCAAAATTCAAAACATGCTTTATAAAAAAACAAAAAACAAAAACCACCCTTGGAATTGACGACATCTTGTCCAGTTTGTGTGTATTGTTGCTGCTGCTGCTGCTGCTGCTGCTGCTGCTTGTTTGCTGGGAGCTGTAAGCTGTGGGGCGGGGTGTGTGTAGATCTCTGTCAGGTCGGGTGATCGGCTCGGCCTGGTGGTTCTTCACGCTGATCATCATCAGCTCCTACACGGCCAACCTGGCGGCCTTCCTCACCATCGAGAAGCTGGTGTCGCCCATCGACTCCGCGGACGACCTGGTGGAGCACCCCACTATCAAGTACGGCACCCGTGGTTCCGGAACGTCCTGGAGGTTCTTCGCGGTGCGATGGGGGGTTTGGGGTGTTCGTTGTTTGTGTGCATGTGTCGTGTGTCTGTGTGGTGGGTTTTTGTTTGTGTTCGTGTGTCTGTGTGGATGTTTGTTGTTTGTGGCCGTGTGGTCGTGTGTCTGTGTGGATGTTTGTTGTTTGTGGTCGTGTGTCGTGTGTCTGTGTGGGTGTTTGTTGTTTTGTGGTCGTGTGTCGTGTGCCTGTGTGGTGTGTTTTTGTTTGTGGTCGTGTGTCTGTGTGGGTGTTCGTTGTTTGTGTCCGTGTCGTGTGCCTGTGTGGTGTGTTTTTGTTTGTGGTCGTGTGTCATGTGCCGTGTGTGATGTTTGTTTTGCTTGTGTTCGTGTGTCGTGTGTCTGTGTGGATGTTTGTTGTTTGTGGTCGTGTGTCGTGTGTCTGTGTGGATGTTTGTTGTTTGTGGTCATGTGTCGTGTGTCTGTGTGGATGTTTGTTGTTTGTGGTCGTGTGTCGTGTGTCTCTGTGGATGTTAGTTGTTTGTGGTCGTGTGTCGTGTGTCTGTGTGGCTGTTTGTTGTTTGTGGTCGTGTGTTATGTGTCTGTGTGGATGTTTGTTGTTTGTGGTCGTGTGTCGTGTGCCTGTGTGGATGTTTGTTGTTTGTGGTCGTGTGTCGTGTGTCTGTGTGGTGTGTTTTTGTTTGTGGTCGTGTGTCATGTGACTGTGTGGTGTGTTTTTGTTTGTGGTCGTGTGTTATGTGTCTGTGTGGGATGTTTGTTGTTTGTGGTCGTGTGTCGTGTGCCTGTGTGGATGTTTGTTGTTTGTGGCCGTGTGTCTGTGTAATGTTTGTTTGTTTGTGGCCGTGTGTCTGTGTAATGTTTGTTGTTTGTGGCCGTGTGTCTGTGTGGATGTTTGTTGTTTGTAGTCGTGTGTCGTGTGCCTGTGTGGTGGTTTGTGGTCGTGTGTCATGTGTCTGTGTGGATGTTTGTTGTTTGTGGCCGTTTTTTATGTGCCTGTGTGGATGTTTGCTGTTTGTGGCCGTGTGTCGTGTGCCTGTGTGGATGTTTGTTGTTTGTGGCCGTGTGTCATGTGTCTGTGGGGATGTTTGTTGTTAGTGGTCGTGTGTATTGTGTCTGTGTGGATGTTTGTTGTTTGTGGTCGTGTGTATTGTGTCTGTGTGGATGTTTGTTGTTTGTGGTCGTGTGTGATGTGTCTGTGGGGATGTTTGTTGTTAGTGGTCGTGTGTATTGTGTCTGTGTGGATGTTTGTTGTTTGTGGTCGTATGTCGTGTGCCTGTGTGGATGTTTGTTGTTTGTGGTCGTGTGTCGTGTGTCTGTGAGGTGTGTTTGTTTGTTTGTGGTCGTGTGTCTTGTTGTTGTTGTTGTCTTCGATTTTACGTCTGTTCACTCTCAGTGATATTAGACGAGAAAAAAAAAATATATATACAAGGGGTGTATGAGAATTGAGGTGGTGGTGGAGGCCCTACTGGAAAATGCGAGGGGGGAAAAGTAGTCTAATCATGAAAAGAAACCGCACAAAGCAAAAAATACAATCAACATTTTTTTTTAAACCGAAACAAAAACATAAAAAGTTATTAACGTTAATGAAACTATAACAAATGTCCTATAGGACTATGCCAGAGACCTTTGGCAATATCAAATGCCAAATTCAAATGATTGAATATGCTTCTAAGGGAGTTTTCAGAAAATTTGGGGTAAAAAAGCTTTTGTATTCTTACATTCAAATATTATATGAGTATTAGAAATATTCTCACCACACAGACATTTACTGTGTCTACCGAATTTGGTTACGAATGCATTAAGTTTTATTCTATAAAACAAACGTGTGTCTTGTGTCTGTGCGGATGTTTGTTGTTTGTGGCCGTGTGTCATGTGTCTGTGTGGATGTTTGTTGTTTGTGGTCGTGTGTCGTGTGTCTGTGTGGATGTTTGTTGTTTGTGGTCGTGTGTCTTGTGTCTGTGTGGATGTTTGTTGTTTGTGGCCGTGCCGTGTGTCGTGTGTCTGTGTGGATGTTTGTTGTTTGTGGTCGTGTGTCTGTGTGGATGTTTGTTGTTTGTAGTCGTGTGTTATGCGTCTGTGTGGATGTTTGTTGTTTGTGGTCGTGTGTCTGTGTGGATGTTTGTTGTTTGTGGTCGTGTGGTATGCGTATGTGTGGATGTTTGTTGTTTGTGGTCGTGTGTTATGTGTCTATGTGGATGTTTGTTGTTTGTGGCCGTGTGTTATGTGTCTGTGTGGATGTTTGTTGTTTGTGGCCGTGTGTTATGTGCCTGTGTGGATGTTTGTTGTTTGTGGCCGTGTGTTATGTGTCTGTGTGGATGTTTGTTGTTTGTGGCCGTGTGTCTGTGTGGATGTTTGTTGTTTGTGGTCCTGTGTCGTGTGCCTGTGTGGTGTGTTTTTGTTTGTGGTCGTGTGTCGTGTGTCTGTGTGGATGTTTGTGGTCGTGTGTTGTGTGTTTGTGTGGTTGTTTGTTGTTTGTGGTTGTGTGTCGTGTTCCTGTGTGGATGTTTGTTGTTTGTGGTCATGTGTCGTGTGTTTGTGTGGATGTTTGTTGTTTGTGGTCATGTGTCATGTGTCTGTGTGGGTGTTTGTTGTTTGTGGTCGTGTGTCATGTGTCTGTGTGGATGTTTGCTGTTTGTGGCGTGTGGCGTGTGTCTGTGTGGTGTTTTTTGTTGTTGTTTGTTTTGTGTTTGTATTTATCGTATTGTCTATGGATGCTAAGGGTGCCTTTCAGTTTAGATAGAATTCCCACCTTTTGGAAATTCTATGCAAGAAATTCTCTGTTGTCTATCCTTCTGTTTGCGTCTGTCTTGTTCATAGGAATTCCCTCTTTTTTATCCCTCTCTCTTTTTGTGTCTTGTTCCTTTTCTTCATGTCATCTCCTTCTTGACTATTTGCTGCCTTCTTGGTCCATCCTTTTGCCCCTTTTACCCTAGAGTTGCTTAAAAGGTGTCAGTTCTCTCCTACGCTGAAGGGAGATGCGCTGGGCCTGATTTGTCAGGAGTTTTACGGCAGCGCGACGCATTTTTAAACAACAGATAACAAAAGTTGCTGTCTGAGCGTTCGAGGAAAAAGTGTCGGTTATTGCTTTCAGTCTTTTTTGTCTTTGTTTTTGATAAATTAGGTACAACGTTTTTTTAGTTAGTCTGCTACTCTCGTGAAATAAACTTTCCGTTACCATCGTTTGGGTTTTCCCCACTGTGTCTCACTCTTCTGTCTGTCTCTGTATCTTTCGTCTATTTTGAGTTGGTTTTTTGTCCCTCTCTCTTCATCTCTTTCTTCATGAATGTTTTGCCTCTTAGTGTCTCTGTGGCAATGTGTCTCTGTCTCTATCTGTCTGTCTGTTTGTCTGTCTGAGGGCCTCCCCTTCTTTGTGTGTCAATCAGATATACAGTGTTTGTATGGTATGTGTATAGCAGTCTGTAAAGACACCCAGTATCAGAATACAAGACTGAAAGTTACACATAACATCGCCTTTCTTTGGAAGAGTCTAAAAAAACGAAACACCGATGTAGCTACTGGATACTCTCCCTTGTCTTCCTTAGCGGCTTAATGAAGTCTCCTTGGTATCTCATACAGGGATCGCATAATGTCTTGGTATCTCATACAGAGATTGCATAACGTCTTGGTATCTCATACAGGGATCGCATAACGTCTTGGTATCTCATACAGAGATTGCATAACGTCTTGGTATTTCATGCAGGGATCGCGATGATAACGAGGAAGTTCAAATCAGAACTTAAATGTCACTAGTCTTCTGACTTCATTTTTTTAAAATAAAGCACACACAAAAAGCAAAACAACGGTAGCGGTAGTGGTAGGGAAACATCATACAGAAATCTGGACCAGCCAAGACTGTCTTTCGGGGAACCTTACAAGGGAATCAGACAAAGAGGCATGCAGAAAAACCAAAACCTTTGGAAAGACAACATCAGAGAGTGGACTGGGCTTGAGTGGGAAGACTTGCTACAGAAAGCTGAAAACCACGAGGAGTGGAGGAAGCTGGGTGCAAAATCATAACTAGTGCCCAACGGTCTACTGGACTATGGGATAGATGAAAGTGAAGTAAAGTGAAGACTTAACAAACTCATCATATCAACAGTGACTTTGGGAAGAACTCACAGACACTCTTTCTGAACTCTTGGAGCTTCCAGAATCCCTATAGCGATGGATTTGTTTTGGACATGCACTATATATGATATCATACAGTTATCTATTCGTTCCATCCTTCAGGAGTCTACAGTGCCGACGTTCATGCGGATGAAGGATGTGATGGAGAACAACAAGGACGAGGTTCTGATGGACGAGGTCATCTTGGGAGTCATGAAGGTCTGTATGCTAAATCCAGGGAGGCAAGGGGATGTGAAAGTGAGGAAGGAAGCGGGGTTGTGATGGTGACAGTGATAGAGTGAATGTGTGTGTGGGCGTGTGTGTGTGCGTGCGTGGTGTGTGTGTGTGTGTGTGTGTGTGTGTGTGTGTGTGTGTGTGTGTGTGTGTGTGTGTGTGTGTGTGTGTGTATGTATGTGTGTGTGTGTATGTGTGTGTGTGTGTGTGTGTGTTGTAAGGGGTGGGGAAATATCATCCTTTTCACATTTGAATGAGTAGCGTGTAAATGTTCAAGTGTGTGACGAGTTATTTTATTTTTATTGTATTTATGTATGTTATTTTACTGTGTATCCTCATGTAGCCTATTAGAGATTTGTTTAAACCAATACATGTGTGTATCATTGCATGTGTTTTCTTGTGGTGGGTGTCCTCCTGGTCACGTGACCTCAGGTGCGGAACTCCAAGGGCAAGTTCGCCTTCTGCTGGAGTCCGCCATGAACAACTACCACTCCCAGCAGAAGCCCTGTGACGTCATGAGGGTCGGGGACAACCTGGACAACAAAGGCTACGGCATTGCCACCTGGGTCAACCACCCGCTGAGGTCACCTGTTGCCTTTCTGGTGTATCTGTCTGATGTCTGTCTGTCTGACTGCCTTATCTGTATGTCTGCCTGTCTGTCTATCTGCCTGTATGTCTATCTGTCTGTCTGCCTGTATGTCTGCCTATCTGTCTGTCTGTCTGCCTGTCTGTCTGTCCCTCTGCCTGTATGACTGCCTATCTGTCTGTCTGTCTGCCTGTCTGTCTGTCCCTCTGCCTGTATGTCTGCCTTTCTGTCTGTCTGCCTCTCTGTCTGTCCCTCTGCCTGTCTGTCTGCCTGTCTGTCTGTCCTTCTGCCTGTATGTCTGCCTCTCTGTCTGTTTGCCTGTCTGTCGCTGTCTCTGTCGGCTTCGACAACTTTTCAGAAAGTAATAAGATTGACAATTACAAAAGAGCAGCAACTACCCAATAGTTTACTGTGCACTCATCAGGAATGATAATAATGTTCAGCTTTCACACTATGCAGCTGGTAGACATGCATTCTTCTTCTTTGTAAAACGCTCAGACAACAGCTATTGGTCTCTACTGTATGTGTAAAATTGCGATGTGATGCGCTGCTTTTAAGCGCCTGACAGGTCAGACTGATTGCATCCGACTTCGGCACAGTAGACATGACTAGCGACATTCTTTTGCTGTTACCATTTTGACCACGTTTAGATTTTTAAAAAAATGCTCCCAGTCACTGCGGTGAGGTATGAGTTTAAGGTAAAAACGGCTAGAATAAAAGATAATTTGAAGCAGAAAAACCTACAGAATATTGAAGAATAGCAAAAAGCATAGAGAGGGGAAGTGAAAGGGAAAAAGATACGGAGAAAAATATCACAAAGAGTTCCAATAATTGGTTAAGCACTAAGGCTATTTGGAAAAAAATAATATGACTATAAATCAAGATTGTAACATGAAAATTCGCTCTCACAGTACTGATTACCATTTGTTTTAGAAATGTATATCAGTTTGATCAACACGAACTGACCACAAAGACAATGGTAGCAAAAAACGTCACTGGGATGTAAATAGTGCAGTTGATTGATTGATCTACGGATGGCTGATTGATAGTTCGATGGCTGACTTACTGATCAATGCGTTCATGGATTCATCGATCTGTCAATCCTGACCGTGGTTTGCAGACAAAACATCAACATCGCAGTGCTGGAGCTGGCGGAGATCGGAGAACTGTATAAACTGGAGCAGAAGTGGTGGTATGACAAAGGCAAATGCGGGGACACCACCGCCAGCAAAGTGAGTGGCAGAGTGGCTAAGGGTCACAGCGCATCTAGCTCCGTGATGCTGTTTGCTTTTAATTGTCTGGTGGTATGCTTCTGCTTGATCAGTTTTAGCTGGTATATTTGCTTTTATGTTGCTATGTAGATCGTTTTGGGGTTTAATGTGTGCTTGAGGTTTGTGAGGGTTCATTTTGTTTTCTTTGTTTGGTTTGTGGCTGATTTTACTTGGTTATGTGGAGGGAAATATCTTTGAAAAGCCTTATGTGTATAAGGGGTATCTTTCATTTGTTTTTATAAATCATATTACATTATAGAGGATTACACACAAAAGAACGCGCGTGCGCACGCGCACACACACACACACACACACACACACACACACACACACACACACACACACAGGGAACAGATGACAGAATTTACAAAACTGCATGCACACGGGGATTGGATGTAAAAAAGCATATGAGTGCTTATTCCATTATCCTCAATATAAAAGAATAAAATAAATGTAAATAATAATAATAATAATAATAATACATGGAATTTATATAGCGCCATATCTTTAAAAAAACCCAAATCATAGCGCTTTTGTTCATCCCACTCATTTACATGCAGCCAGTTACAATCAATAGTTTTTACAAACTCAAATGTATACACTCACACGCACGCACGCACACACATAAAGGTTATACACTTCGGCAGGGTGGTGGGGTTTTGTCTGTTGAGGGCAGGCACACAAATGAAATGGAACAAGAGGGGAGAATCTTAGGTTTGAAATAAATGAGTCTTGAGGCCGGATTTAAAAGCTTCATAGGAAGGCTTTTGGCGGAGGGAGAGAGGGAGGTCATTCCAGATCGATGGACCAGAAATAGAGAAAGAGTGACGGCCAACGGTAGACTGGTTGAATCTAGGTGTTCTTAAGCACAAGGTATCTGCAGCAGAGCGGAGGGAACGAGAAGGAGTGTACAGATGAAGACATTCACAGAGGTAGGAAGGTGCTGTTTTGTGGAGGCATTTGTAACAGAGGGTACTGATCTTATAGTTTACTCTCTGTGGCACAGGCAGCCAGTGGAGAGATAGCAAGAGAGGAGTAATGTGCTAAGATTTTTTCTTTCTGAGGACTAGTCGAGCTGCAGAGTTTTGTATACGTTGAAGGGAGTGGATAGATGAAGCTGGGAGACCGGCCAGAAGAGAATTGCAATAGTTCAGTCGTGAGAGAAGGAGGGACGTGACTAGTTTTGATGTTGCATCAGTGGAAAGGTACTTTCAAACTGCACTGATGCGCCGTAATTGATAGTAGCACGACTGACAAGTTTGGGAGATGAACTTTTGCATGGAGAGTGTGTTGTCGATAATGACCCCTAGATATTTCACAGAATAAATAAAACGCACACACTGTGATATTTGCTCGTGGTATTAGTAATTTTCTTTTCATTTTTTCCAATGAATGGCTGCAAAACACTAGTGGTTTTTTCTATTAACTGTATTCTATTATTCTCTATAGATGGTACTTTCCGTTTCGTTTGTTCCATCTTGTTTATTTTAATGAGAGATCTTTGCATCAGTTATTAACCTTTTCATGCCGATGATCTATGGTGTGTGTGTGTGTGTGTGTGTGTGTGTGTGTGTGTGTGTGTGTGTGTGTGTGTGTGTGTGTGTGTGTGCATGCGTGCGTGCCTGCTTGCGCGGGTGTGTGTCTATGTGTATGTGTGTGTGTGCGTGTGGGCGCGCGCGAGTGTGTATGTCTGTATTTGTGTGTGTGTCGTGTGTGCGTGCGTGCGTGCATGTATGTATGTGTATGTGTGTCTGTGCGTGGTGTCTGTGTGCGTGTGTGTATGTCTGTTCCGTGTATGTCTGTATGTGCTTGCATGCGTGTGTGTATGTGTTGTTGTCTGTGTGCGTGTGTGTGCGTGTCTATGTCTGTGTGTCTGGCTTTTGTCTGTGTTGTGTGTTGGCTTTTTTGTCTGTGTGTCTAGTGTGTTGTGTGTCTGTATCGTCTGTCTGTGTGTCTGTGCCGTGTGTCTGTGTGCTTGTGTGTTGTGTGCCTGTTGTCTGTGTGTGGCTGCATCTGTTTGTGTCTTGTCTGTGTCTATGTCTGTGTGTCTGTCTGTATGTCTGTGTGCTGTGTGTCTGTTGCTAGTCGTGATCTGGTTTGTGTCTATGTCCTGTGTGTCTGTCTGTGTCTCTGTGTGTTATCTGTGCTGTCTGTCTGTGCTGTCTGTGTCTATGCCTGTGTGTCTGTGTCTGTGCCTGTCTGTCTGTGTGCCTGTATCTGTATGTCTTGTGCCTGTGTGTCTGTGTGTGTGGTTTTCAGGAGTCTGCAGGGAAGCAGAGTGCCCTGACGCTGAGCAACGTGTCTGGCATCTTCCACATCCTGATCGGCGGCCTGGTGCTGTCCATGATCACCTCCTCCATAGAGTACCTCGTGCAGAGACACCTCAAGGCCAGGGCTAGCAGAAAGGTGCCAGGATATCTTTGGGGGCTGGGTGGCTGGTTCGCTGGTTGGTGGGTTAGTTGGTTGGTTAGTTGGTTGGCTGGTTGGTTGGTTGGTTAGTTAGTTGGTTGGTTGGTTGGTTAGTTGGTTGGTTGGTTAGTTGGTTGGTTGGTTGGTTGGTTCGCTGGTTGGTTGGTTTTGGTTGGTTGGTTGGTTGTTGGTTGGCTGGTTGGTTGATTGGCTAGTTGGTTGGTTGGTTGGTTGGCTGGTTGGTTGGTATGTTTCTCTGCTCCTCTGTTTCTTCGTGTTTGGCAGAAAGGTGTGATACTTTGGGAATGTCTATCTAGTTGCCTGGCTGTCTATTTGGCTAGTTGCTTGGTTGGCTGGTTGGCTGGCTTGTTGAGTTTGCTGTTTTATGAGTATCTGTTTATGTGTCTTTTCCCCTTTACTTTCATATTTTCTTTCTTGTTTGCCCGTTTCTGTCCTTTACTTCTTCCTTATTCGGCTGTTTTTTTGTTTTTCCAATGTCTCAGTCCTTTATTTATTTGTTTACTTGTTTATTTATTACTTCCGTTTACTTTTTATGTTTTCTCTCCTTTCGCTCTGTCTTCCCTCTCTTAGATCCTTCCATTGTTCGTGTTTCCTTGCTACTCTTCCTTCAATCCTTCTTTCCTTTTTCTCCTTTCCTTTCTTCCTTTTTTTCCCTTTCTTCCTCCCTCCCATGCTTCTTCCTTTCTTTCCTCTCCCCTTTCCTTTTTCCTTCTTCCGTTCTTCCCTCCTTTACTTCCTTCCTTTCTTTCTTTCTTCCTTCCTACCTCCCATCCTTCTTTCCCTCCATCCTTCTTTACTTCCTTCCTTCCTTACTTCCCTCTTGCCTTACCAACTTTGCCGTACCTATAGTGATATTGATGAAGAAGAACACCCTAGTCAGAAGGTACCTTTAGTGTTATTAAGACCTAACCGTTTCCAAGTGATATGTATATTCATCTCTTTTTCTTTCGGGCAGAACCACGTGTGTAAAGCCCCTCCCCCTCCCCCTCCGCCTCGTCGGGCCTGCTACCAACCTGTAGCCCGCAACGACTACAAAACCAACTACTATGAGAACGAGCCGGTTTGTTTGTCAAGACAGTCGTATTTGTGTTGCTGGCTGGCTGGCTGGCTGGCTGGCTGGCTAGCTGCTTGTCTGAATGGTTGGTTGGTTGGTTGGCTGGGTGGTTGGCTAATTGGCAATGTGGCTGGTTAGATGGATGAGTGTGGGAACGGTGTGCTGGTTGGATGGATAAACCAGTGAGTGCGAGCTGTGGCTCGTTGGCTGGTTTGATTGATGGGTTGGTTTGTTGGTTAGTAAGTGGGTTGGCTAGGTGGGTGGTTGAGTAGTCAGTAGGTGGGCCACTTGGCTGAATGGTTGGTTGAGAGGGCGATTGATAATTTGTTCGGTTGGTTGGTGAAGTGAGAAGAGGGTTGGCGGTTCCAATCTAGTCCACTCTTGTTGTTTATAGGTAGCCCCGCCGACCACACAGGGGATTGGTGGTTAAGGCATGCTTGGGATATGGAGTAACTGCTCGGCTGGTTGGTTGGTTGGCTGGCTGGTTGGTTTGTTGGTTGGCTGGTTTGTGGGGTTGATTGGTTGGCTGGTTGACTGGCTGGTTGGTTGGCTGGTTGGCTGGCTGGCTGGCTGATTGGTTTTTGATTTCTTGTCTAACTTTACAGGCCCAAGAAAAGCTGCAGACAACGACGCACATGATGACGTATGAGCCAGATGACGCCAGCGGTGACCACACCGACATTTGACGTGTTCCTACTGCATGACGTCACCACTGTCAATATTCTCTCTTGTTGCGTCCTGGAATGATATACTAAAAGTGTTGCTCCCCCACCCCCACCCCAACAAAAAAAAACCCTCAAAATGTCACCTCTTCCATTTCACGCTCACCTCCCTTTACCTAATTATCTCCCATTTCCATCTGCACCCAAAGATTGACTAATCATGATATGCCCTATACCCCACACAGCATCCAAACCATGGTCTGGAATAAACAGAATGCTATCGGGTGCCATCCTAGCTTTTTGGGGGGCACACGATGATATCAATGTGGAACACAGATGTGGATGTTGCGTTCCAGACAAACACAGTACAGTGAGAATGTGTTAAATTACTATGAACTTGTGCACGCAGCTATGTATAGTAACATGTCCAACACTAACTGTCCATCACCATGGTAATTATGGTTTGAGTGTATAATCTTCGTGGCATTTAAAGATCAGATTTAAACGGTGTTCCATGTTCAAGATCTTAGTTTTACCTCTGTTTTTTCTCACAACTTGGCTTGCATCTGTATCTCTGCACAGTTCTGTTATACAAGGTTGGTGTATTCTGTAATGAAAAACATAATTTGATTTGGGGTATGTGTGAAGATCGTTCAGGTACGTGTGTAGGTATTGTAGCAGTCAACAATGTTTGAAGATGTGGGGGTTTTGAGACAAAGCCATCTCTTCCCATGTCATGCTAGTATGACAGTCAGTGGAACTCTTCCTGTCCAGCACACCAACACCTGAGGGTGGATGTCTGGCCTATCTGATCTGCCGATGAGTGACCAGTTTTTTGATACCTGGAAGACCTTCAGCGAACCCCATCATTTGTCCGGGCCTCTGGAGTTCTGTCTGAGCGTTTGACGACGAAGAAGTATTATAGTGACATGAGAAAAAACAAGAAAAATTAAAAAAAAAGAAACAAGAAATAAACCAAACTGTCTAACAAATAAACAAGCCTAACCCCCTGTTTCAACCACCACCACCACCACCCCAAAAAACAACCCATGCCAAATATAAAAAACAAACCCAAACCAATCAATCAACCAACCAAACCAATCCAACAAAACAAACAAAAAATGCACATAGGCGTGTGTCCATCTTTAACGAAATTGATGTTACTTTTGTAAAGTGTTTTTAATGTTGAACTTTGGTGAAAAGGAGTACTTTCCTTGTGCCACCTTCGTCATGGATCAAGCCACAAAGAAACACCTAAAACCACAAAAACAGAAATTCAACTCAGTAATGCCTGACACAAGCTTTATCACACCTATGAAAACGGATCTTTTAGAAGAAAAGGTAAACTTGTTTCGTTTCGTATCTAAAATATGGTGGTATGATATGTTTCTTTCTCTTTTTGGCAAACGTAAGCCTTTGTCGTTTATGTACATGTGATCAATCTCTAACAATGTGGATGGCGGAATTCCAATCAAGTGATGTTTGCTTGTTGACGATGTCCACTTAGCACAGTGACACTTCCGAGTCTCTTCCTTACACCCTCTTGGCGACGTTTTCACTTTAAAGGAAAAAAAAAAGGGGGGGGGGGGGGAAGAAATGAAAAGAGAGGAGCACATTCGCAAATTCAAACATCCTATATGTGTCATTCAAAGTCAGCCTTATGTCTCTCACATGCACATGCACACACGCACACCCACGCATTTCTCCCCATACCTTCTGAAGAACACATCATCTGCTTTTGCTATTGTGTTCACTGCTTTAATGTGTTGACTTCAACTTATCATGAAATTCTAATGAACAATGTTGTTTTAGGCTTAAATCTTACGCTGTGTCGATAGCAATGATGATGCTGATGATCAAGATGGTAATGGAGATGTATGTTTTAGTTGTTGTTTTCATATTATTGCTGTGTCGAAACCATGCATTTCTCTTTTATTTCAAAACACAGTAGAATTTATAAAACAAAATTCACAGTATTTTTTTAATTTCCGTAAGTTTTTTGTTCAGTGATCTAACAAGCACATGCACACATGAAAAATTGTGTTTGTGTTTAACAGGATGTGTTAGATTGTATTTATTATCATTTGTTTGAGATAGATGGCTGCTTGCTTTCTAGCCTGCTTGAGCTTTTCAGTCCGTAGTTGTGATCTATAATGTGTGTGTGTGCGTTGTGTGTGTGTGTGCGTGTGTGTGCGCGCGTGCGCGCGCGAGTGTGTGTGAGTGTGTATGTCCGTGTGTGTGTGTGTGTTAGTTTTGGGAATTTGGTAACATTGATAAAGTGCATTGCTTCTCATATTGTATGTTTGCTTTCCTTCCTTACCTATATTTGTTGTTGGCTTACAAATGTCTATATTTTGAATATGCTAGATAAACCCCATGATAAATGTTTTGCTGTTGTGCTTTAGGTGACTTTTTTGAGTTTCATCCCCTTCACTATTCTGTTTCCCTTTTCAAGATGCGTGCACACCTGATTTCGTCTCAAGTACAGACTTTTCAAGTCCAACTTCTAAAATACATTTGTTTTAATCAATATAAACCAAAAAACCCTAAAAAACAAACCAAATTATCACAAACACACACAGTCATCCCCCCCCACCCCCACCCACACACACACACACACACGCACGTACAGCCAATCAGGAGCCTGGACCTGACAAACCCGTGTCGGGAGCATGCGCATGGCAGAAAAGATCGTTAGATATGGCCGACCAATACCCTGCACCATATCTAGAATTAAAATGAATGGATGAACGTCTGTGTGATATTTTGTAATGCATGAGGGTGTGCACACTGTAACATTTACTTGTGTGAGTTGTTGGCTTATTGCGCGTACGAATACACGTTTCGTTTTTTAAATCTCTTCATTGTTTTGGATACATCTAGTTATTTCCTTTGTGTATGAAAATAAAATGTGTGTTTCACACCAAATGTCTCCGGAGGTAGATGCGCACAGCCTGACGTGTCAGGCGTTTAACAGGTAGAGCATGGCCATGTCGCTAGTGCGACACTAACCCTAGTTGATGTCTGAGATTTCGAAGAAGTGTCAAATGATTTTCTCACACAAATGTAATTAAGAAAAACAATCAAACAAGGCCTGCACAAAGTATGCCGCCACGTTGCAGCAAGCGTCCAAGTTCCCTGACGCTTGCAGCAAGAGCTCCTAGGCCATGTGTCGTGCAGCATGACACGTGACGCAGAAAGGGTCATTTTAAGGCGGCAACCGATGTTTCGTGTGTCTCAGGCTTTGGCACCGCACCAGCATTAATCTTTGGCCTGTTGTTACTGAAGTGTTCAAGACATGTCCTTCTGCTGACTGGCCCTACCCCCGCCCTGCCAATCACTCCCCTATTATCTGCCCCTCCCTCCCACCACCTCATCCGTTCCCAGTTACTGTGATGAGGATTCCCCCTTCCCCACCCTAACCTGGTTAACAGTGTGAATGCTTCTGTCACTCAAATGAACTCATCACTTACTAAAAGAAACCTGAAAAAAACCGAAAAGCAAATCAACAAAATAACGCAACAAGAAGAAAACAAGCATCAACCAACTCGTCTTTTCAGGCTTCTTCACTTATTTGTGTGCTTTTTTTCTCTCTCTCTTTTTCAATCAGTTTTGAATGAGAGGGTGGGGAGTATATAGGCCCTAGTGGGGTCGGTAGCGTATAAAAGTGTTTGCGTACAGTTTTCTTCTTTTTTGGTTATGTATTTCAGTTGCTAGCAGGAATACTCAAAATCATTTTAAAAGCATTGTATAAAGTTTTCCATATCAACCGTCTTTGACAGATTCTAAAGCTTTGAAGTATGTACTTAAAAATGTCAGTATTACAAACCTGATAGTATACCCTTTGTTGTTTATTTGTTAGTACTTTTTGTGTGCTGATTTTATTGCTGTTTTCTGTAATCATTAATGATTAGTTTGTCGTGATGGCATTTTCATCATTCCAACAATATGTTACCAGTATTTTTTCTCTGGTAATTAGACGACTGCCCGAAAAACAACAACTCCTTACCTGTTGCTACTGTTATCTTGATCTCAAATTCTGTCTTGGTCCACCTTGTCTCTCTCTCCCCATGGTACTTTTGTTTCTCTCTCACTCACCTGTCACTCTCACTTGATTCGGCGCATCGGTCTGTCTGCCCATTTGTCTGCTTGATTCCGGCCTGCCGGCCTGCCTGCCTGCCTGCCTGCCTGCCTATCTGTCTGTCTGTCTGTCCATCTTTATGTCTGTCTGTTTGTGTTCCTGTCAGTGTGCTCGTTTCAAAATGCTTTATTGAAAGGATACACCTCATCCAGACCTGTCAAAATCGTAACCGTGCTCTAAAAAAGAAAAATGAATTCCTTTTATTGCAATTTTGATACCGATAGTCTCATATAGAGATCAACACCCTAGCGTATTATTAGTTTTGATCATATCTTCCATTGTGAATGGCGTTTCGCTCTCTCAATTTCTCTCTCTCTCTGTCTCTGTCTCTGTCTCTCTCTCTCTCTCCTGCTCTCTCGATGTATCTCTGTCTTCCTCTCTCTCTCTCTCTCTCTCTCTCTCTCTCTCTCTCTCTCTCTCTCTCTCTCTCTCTCTCTCTCTCTCTCTCTCTCTCTCCTCTCTCCTCTCTCCCTCCTCTCTCTCTCTCTCTCTCTGTGCATTGTGTTTTTCTATAACTTTGATGCTACAGTTTCGGGTCTCTCTGTATTTTTTTTATCACTTTGTGCAAAAGTGTGACAGACATTCTTTATTAATATGACCATTTATTCAGTTTTTATACCATGTGTTTGTTTACCTGATGATGATTACGGTCGCATTTTTGCTTTGATTTTACTTAATGTTTGGTGTCTGCTTCCCCCCACCCCCACCCCAATCCCCGCCTTCAAAACACTGTAGAATGATAGCACATTAGCAAATTGAAGGAAGGCATATTGAGAAATAAACCTATTAACTAGCCATTACATTAATACATACATACACATATACAAACATACACACATACATACATACATACATAGATACATATACACATACATACATACATACATACATGCATACATACATGCACGCAGACAGACAGACATAGGCAGACAGATAGACATACAAACATACAGATATATAGACAGACCGCTAGATAGATAGATAGATAGATAGATAGATAGATAGATAGATACATAAATATATAAATAGATAGACAGATAGATAAATAGATAAATAGACAGAAAGAGAAACAGATAGCCAGAAAGACCGATAGATAGATAAATAGACAGACAGACAGACAGATAGATAGATAGATAGAAACATAGATTGATAGATAGATTGACAAATAGATAGATAGATAGACAGATAGATAGATAGAAAGATACATAGATAGATATGTATATAAATAGATAGATAGATAAATAGATAAACAAATAGATAGAAAAGTAGATACATAGATAGATGGATGTTGCCACTAGCAAACAGAAAGAAAGAAAGAAAGAAAGACAGACAGACAGACAGACAGACAGACAGACAGACAGAAAGATGGGAAGACAAAAAGAACGGAAGAAAGTAAAGAAACAACGAATGAAGGAAACGGCCATATAACGATAAAAAAATGTTGCTACTATAGTGAAAAAAAAGGAATGCATGAATACATATTATAGATCTTAAAAAAGAAATAAGTCAATACAGAATGAAATACATAAGTTATTGCTTTTCTTGTTCTTTCCTTTGCTTAACAGATGTAACTGGGGTAAAACAAATAATCGCACGCCCTTTTCCAGCCCCTCTCGTGGAGATAAGAGATAATAGGTACATAAACAGATAAATAAATACATAAATAAATACATGCATACATTGATTACAAATGAAAGATATAAGCATCAAAGCAAATGTGACATAGAATAAGAAGTGACATGTTCGTTTGTAACGCAGAAAACTTGAGAGGTGTACACTAGAAGACAGAATAAACGGAGAGAAAATGTTATTTTATTCATTATCCATGCAAGGCAAGACAAACTTAACTTCCAAACCCTATTAGAGATACATGAAAGTGTACATTATTGCATACATACATGCAACTACTTCCAAACATGAAACTCGGTTTTTTCTGTCTGGAACTACCCGAACAACAAACAGTATGGTTAGAATATCAACAGGGAATTAGCATTTCCGCAACAGTAGCTCAAGACCAATACGTATAAGTGCACACAAAACAGAGGCAAGAGCTCTGTATCTCTTCATTCTGTTTAGCAAGTTGAAAAGCTTTAATATTATCAAAAACATGGTAGGTAGACAAGTCAATAGGCAATCATAAAAAAGTTAATTTCTTATAAATTAATTTGATTTTTAAAAAATAAACCTCTGTCAAATAATTACAGAAGAAGAAGAAGAAGAAGAAGAAGAAGCAGAAGAAGAAGAAGAAGAAGAAGAAGGATGTATTCAAGAAGAAGAAAAGGAAGAAGAAACGAAGTCATATTCCGCTTTCTCATGTATTTGTAGCTCTGCTTTAGTTTTGTTTTCTCTTATTTGTCAATTAATTGGTAATTCTTTCTTTTCTTTATTTCCAATAGACTTATGTCTTTGCCTGTATGATCCCAGGTCAATCATGAGTATATCTCTTTGTGTGTGCTTTCGGTGACCGTCTTACTCTCCTTACTAGATTTTCGTCTGCTTACTCTTTCTTTGTGTTCTACTTGCAAAAAGTATAGACTTTTTCTCTGTGTGATTTTTATATTTTCTTCTATTCGTTTTGTTATGTTTTCTATAACATTCTTGTGTTTAGTTTAGCGCTTCTGAAGAATTGCAGTTTCTTTCTCTTTATGTTTTTCTTTCCTTCTTCCTTCCTTCCTTACCTTACTTTGTTTTCTTTATTTATCATTTCTTACTTTCTTTTTTGTTTTCCTTAATGGGTGCTTGTTTGTTTGTTCCTTTCTTTCTTTCTTTTCTTCCTTCCTTTCTTTCTTCTCTTTTCTTTTTTTCGTTCTTTCCTCTATTCTGTTGTCTTTCATTTCTGCTGTTTATGAAATACCTCGGTAATTATTGCAATTTCTGAACATATGGTATAATGAAAGAATGTCCTTGGAAGTATGTATTGTATGTTTTATTCAGTTTTGCTGATGTCAACAAGTACACGCAAATAAACCCACCCTAAATGATAAATTCGTGTGGTGTGGTGTGGTGTGGTGTGGAGTGGTGTGATGTGGTGTGGTGTGGTGTGGTGTGGTGCGGTGTGGTGTGGTATGGCCTGGTGTGGTGTGTAGTGTGTGAGTGTGTGTATGTGTGTGTGCGTGTGTGCGTGTTCTTTCTTATATCGAGGATAATAGAAAAAGCACTCGGGCGTTTTTAACATCCAATTCCCGTGTGTATGCAGTTTTGTAAATGTTTCCATCCGTTCCCACCGGCACACAATGACTTACCCTTCCGCTAAAAAAGCGGAACAGGTTTAACGAGTGCATAAGATATGTCTTTTTATTTATTTTTTTAGTTACTCTTTAATATCTAGGATGATGGAATAAGCACTCATGTGCTTTTTACATCTAGTCCCTGTGTGCAGGCAGTTTTGGTAAATTTTGTCATCTGTTCCCACCGGCACACAAGGGCCTACTCTTTCGAAAAGCGGGACAGGATTAAACGTGTGCGCAATATGATCTGCGTGCGTTCGTACACGGGGCCTGGGTTTATAGTCTCATCGGAAGGACTTTTGGGGAGAGTGGAGTCTGCACTGATGTTAACTCCAAGGGGGAAATCCTCTTGAACGGGAATCGAACCCGAGTCGTCGGATTGCGAGCGCAATGTTCTAATAACCACTAGGCTATCCCGTCCCCCTGTGCGTGCGTGCGTGCGCGCGCGCGCGCGCGTGTGTGTGTGTGTATGTGTGTGTGTGCGCGCGCGCTGCATGAGATAGTATGATTGACTGTCTGGTTGATCGATATCTGTTGGGAGCTTGGTACCCGTTTAGAGGTAGTAGCTTTTGACTGCAGGGCAAGAGTACTGACATGCCAAATGGTTCAAGGGGAACAACTGCTCAGCAAACACCATGCCCTCTAAGACATGCTGATATAATCCCCCCTTAACTGATTATCTGCCTCGTGAGATAAGCAGGATAATCAACAGAAACTAGTGTTTACACACACACACACACATACACACACACACATACACACACACACATACACACACACACACATACACACACATACACACATACATACTCACACGCACACATACACACACACATACACAGATACACACACGCACATACACACACATACACACACACACACGCACATACACACACATACACACATACACACACAAGTGCGCGTGTGCCTTCTCTAAACTTCAGACACATTTATCAGTCTTCACATGTTTGTGGTCTAATATCTTTTTGAATGAACAGACGTTAAAGTAAAGAAACACACACACACACACACACACACACACACTTACGAATCTTTTAGTAAAAAAATTGTTTTCGCTTCTTAGAGCAAGTAAAGAAAGAATTAAGAAACAAATAAAAGAAAGAAAGAAATAGGAAGCACAGAATAGAAAAACGAAAAGGGCAGAGGAAGACAAAGAGAAACTAAGACAGCGAGTCCTAAAGAACGAAGGAAGAATAAAATAAAAAGAGAAGGAAGAGAGGAAATAGACAACTGTTGAAAAGATGGGATAAAAAAAACAACATAAGAAAAGAAGACAAGCAAAAGAGAAGAAAAAAAGGAGGGGAAAAAGAAAAAACATACAGGAAGAAAAAAAGAAAAAAAGAAATAAAAAGAAAGAAAAAAAGAAAGAGAAAATAAAGGAAAAAGCAAACCCTACACCATTACAATGTGTTCAATCGAAGCGTTCCCACAGAAATGCAACAGATCGTCGAAAAATTGAGAAAGTTTTCCAGTGTTGATACAACTGCTGATAGCAGTGAAAATGCCTATCGATTTGTGGACAAAAAAAAGTAAACGGATCTCTCTCTCTCTCTTTCTTTCTCTCTCTCTCTCTCCCCCCCCCCCTCCCAAAAGTCCTTCGGATGAGACTATAAACCGAGGCCCTGTGTGCGAGCGCACGCAGAACTTATTTCGCACACGTTAAATCCTGTTCCGCTTTTCGGAAGAGTAGGCCATTGTGTGCCTGTGGGAACAGATAACAAAACTTAAAAACCGCATACACATGGGGACTTGATGTTTAAAAAAAAGTACCATTATCCTCGATATAACAGAATAAATAAATACAAGTTCTCTCTTTTCCCCTTCCTCCCTCCCCCTCTGTGTTTACGGTCCCTCCTTCCCCTCCTTACTTCCCCGCTGGCTGTCTGTCTCTCCTCAGCGCTGCAGAAGTGTTATGCAACATAACACACACGTGAAATTTCTATTTTCAGGTCTCCTGCTTCCATCGCACAGCTTGTTGAGCTCTGATACTCATCTGGGTTTCACAGATCGGATCAGGCAGTAGAGTGTAGTGCCGACACATGCCTTCCCTCAGCGATATGAAGGAGAAGGGGATTGGAACTGAACTGAATTATCGTACACGTCGTACGCTGTAGCCGAGTGGTTAAGACTCGTCGATGTTTGATGCTACGGGTCCATGAAGTCGTGGGTTTGAATCTCGCCGGCGTCTGGTGATTAAAAGGGTCGGAATTTTTCTTACGATCTCCCAGTGAGCTCCAAGTGCAGACCTGCTACTGCTGTGTTTTTGCTTTGTTGTATTATAGTCCTAGCGGGATGTTTCCGATTTAAGGATTGTGGTCGCAAGCCATCCCTCTTGAGCGCTTGAGTAACCAGAAAATAGTACACTTCTGAAAGTAACACTTGTCAAGCCCACGCAAGCACAAGCGTGCTCTACACACACACACACACGCACGCACGCACGCACGCGCGCACGCGCGCACGCACACACACACACACACACACACACACACTTCTACTAAAACAGCTTTTTGTTGTTTATAGTGTAAACTCGTCATAACCAGTGAAATGAATGTATTACCGTTTTAGATCAGCTTTTAACATCGTATCATACATTCCATGATAATGTACTTTCATGATTTTGTGTTTTGCATCTCCTCTATATCCCATCCCCTCTTTCAGATACAAAACCGAATTTGCGAAGCGAAAATACAATAAAGATAATAGTATACAATCATGAAGCCCTGATTGCAAAAAAAAATATCAAACTTGCTTAATTGCATATGACAGATTGTGTGAGTTTTCTTTTTTTTAAAAGACAGAACTATTGCATTTGTTTGCAGACCGAGCATACTGTGAAAGCTATTACATAGTTTTATGAACAACATTGTTTTTTATGTACAAAATCTTGAGTGTTCTTCCAGTACAAAATATATATTACTCCTTTACACAATTACAGTGGAACAAAATATGTAGCATTCATTCGATACGATATATGTAACATGAATAGAGAACAAAATATTAACATTCCAGTACATCAAATATTCAACGTTATTACAATACAAATGTGGATTTTTTCCCCATCAATTTTAACCTTTACAACATCATTACAGTAAAAAAAAATTCCGAAAAAATTAATCTAGAACAAAATCTGCAACAGCATTACAGCCAAAAAAATCTGTTAAAAAGCATTCCAGTAGAAAGTCTATATTACTCCATTACAAAACACTTATTCTACTCCAGAACAAAGTATATATATCTAAAGAAATACAAAATCTGCCGCTTTATTCTAGTACAAAACACAACATTATCCCAGTACAAAACTGCAACATTATCCAAGTACAAAGAATATGCAAAATTATTCCAGTACAAAAAAATATGCAACATTACTTCAATACGGAAAGTTCATTTTTTCAGTACAAAATCTTAAAATATAAACCACCACCCAAAATCATTATCATGGAAGTGTCCGGAGCACATATTTTCGTTCGACAAAATGAAATACCACCCCCCCCCCCTCCACCCGGAAAAAAGCCCCATGCGAACATCCCCTTAGAAAAACAAACTGAAAAAAACGTCAGCATGAAAAATATATATCTAGAAATACCAAAGTATAATCAACCCCAAAACATAAATATGTCAAATAAGTCAACATGAATAGTTTATTCATGGATGTATAATCTTGCATCTAGACATTAAATCACATATAAAATGCAAGTTATGATTTTGTGTTTTGCGGTCTGATCTTTTGCCCTCCCCTATCCCACATAAAGCACAAATAGCACCCCCCCCAAAAAAAAACAACAACAACCCAACAACAACAAAAGTTGCAAAATTCATTTTCTTAATTACTTTCCTCTGATGAAAATAGATAACCCGTATCTTTAAAGAAATACCCTCCAGGTTTTCAAAAAAACCCACATTCTTTCAGTTAACGAAAAGTATATCTAGCATTTCTAAACTTTTGATGTGAACCAACCTGACGCTCAGCATCCTCCTGCCCCTCTCATGAAAAAGGCATAGTAGCAACTTTATTATCGTATTAATGTGATTTCTAGAGTATTTAAAAGAAGTTACCCAACCAAAGTATCAAAAAGTTCAGAGACCATATAACTTACTTTTTTTTTCTTCATTCTTTCATGATAAATTACAAACTTTCTTTTGGTACTAAATCATTTCTAAATCCAATATAATGGGCATTTAAAAGGTCAACAAACTATGCTAAAATACCTACTAGAACAACCAAAATTACAGGGTTTTTTCATAGTAAAAACATCTTTCAGCCCCATCAAAACTAAATTGTTTCAGTACTGCAATATTTGTACCCATTTTTTCATCTGAATCAAATACAGAAAAGATACAACCAGGTCAAGAAAAAATATGTATGGACTGCACTGCATTTTGCATTCAAAAGCATGTGGGTTTTTTTAATCGATATGTCTGAACTAAACATCACATTTACTATTGTCAAATCTATGATGGTGTATCAATGATAGACCTGTGTGTATCTCTGCCTATGCCCCAAATTACTCCTACATCGCTCTCCCTCTCTCCACACACACACACGCACGCACACAGAGTAAACCCTCTCCCCTCCCCTTGTCCCTCACCCGAGCACACTCGTCCCCACCTCTTAATGTACAGTCCCTCTCCGTCTACAAGACCAATCTGCACACTGGTATCCCTCCTCCCCTTTCTGCTCCTGTACCCAATACAACGCTAGTCTTCCACATGGTCGTCTTTCTCACCGACCTAAACAGCCATCCCAAGCTTTTCCTTCCAGACCCCTTGTTACCAATTTCCCCCCGAATCTACCTTCAACCCCCACCCTCCCTCCCAAAATATCTTGTGTTCTCTCCTTTATCTCTAGAACACATTAAACCACCCTTTATCTCTCCTCGTCCCCTTAGCTCCAACCTTCACCATTCCTTTCTCGTGCAAAATGTCACCTGCTCCCTTTTTTTTTTTACTGAACGGAAGGTAATTGCGACTGCACTACTAACAATCCTCTACCCCGTCACCCTATCTTTAGCCATTCCCACACCTCCAGCACTTGGTTTTCCCTCTTTAAAGTAACCCCTTCCCCTGTTGTTTTTTTAGAAAAAAGCACTACTCAAATCCCATGTCCACATTACATACCTGTAATTATTCCCGCACCTTCTCATTCCAACATATCTAAGCCTGCACTTTACTACCCTAGTCTACCCCCCCCCCCCTCCCGAAAAAACAGAAAATATCAAAATCCCAACCCTGCCTTTCGGTAAAGTCGCCTACCCTCCCCCCTCCCTTCCCTGAAGAAATATGCAGAGATATCTACCATTGTGCTCATACTTATACCGTTATGTCCACTTGCTTTTGTGTTTTCATGCGGGATTAGAATTTGGTTTTTAGTACAAGGGTTAGGGTTAATGTTTAGTATCAGATTATGTGTTGTCTGTATGGTACATGCAGTTATGTATATTTGAAAACATGTGGACACAACGGCACACAGGCACACTGGTAGAGTACTCCGTGTCGGCTTGCCGGGCAATGGTTATTTCTGGATTTGCTTGGATTCTCGTTGATACGTTTGTCATCTTGATAAAAACAAGATTTCAAATTCATAACTCCGTTTGGGATCCGTTTCAAGTACGGATTTAAGCCCCCTTTCTCTCAAAGTTATCTCAAATGAAACTACTTTTGTCAAATTATTTTCCCAATAGCGAGAATCCCTTTTCTCTCATTGTACTTAACATAGTTTACCCCCGCCACCCAAACACCCCTCGCTCATACACATCTGCCTTACAATCCCTCTAAACACCTCCACTCATTTGCTACCGCTTCCTCCCTTATGTCTCTTACATATCTAAACTTCCTCCACTCCGCCTCTTCCTTCCCACCACCTCTTACACACTTACCATACAATAACTGTAACCATCCTCACCACCTCTAGTCACCTCCCCCCCTACACACCTGTCCTCAAACCCTTAAGTGCATTTAATCACCAACCCCTCTCCCAAATACGACTGTCCTCCAAAACGCTCCCTTTTTAAACCCCTACAGTATCTCTACCCCTTCCATCTAAACGTCCAGTTCTAAACATCCACTATGCATCACCTATAGTCTCCACACTATCATAAATATCCATTCTACAATACCTTTAACCCCCTTACTAACTTAATCATTGTGCAATGCTTATAACCCCATACTATCTTTCCTAAACATCCACTGTGTATAACTCCATACTATCATTAATATTCGCCATACAACACCTATAACCTTCATACTATCTGTCCTAAACGTCCGCCATACAACACCTATAACCTCCATACTATCTGTACTAAAAACCTACCATACAACACCTATAACCTCCATACTATCTGTACTAAAAACCTACCATACAACACCCACCATACAACACCTATAAACCTCCATACTATCTGTACTAAAAACCTACCATACAACACCCACCATACAACACCTATAACCTCCATACTATCTGTACTAAAAACCTACCATACAACACCCACCATACAACACCTATAACCTCCATACTATCTGTACAAAAAAACCTACCATACAACACCTATAACCTCATACTATCTGTACTAAAAACCTACCATACAACACCTATAACTTCCATACTATCTGTACTAAGCACTGACCATACAACACCTATAACCTCCATACTATCTGTAATAAACACCTACCATACAACACCTATAACTTCCATACCATCTGTACTAAACACCCACCATACAATACCTATAACCTTCATACTATCTGTACTAAACACTGACCATACAACACCTATAACCTCCATACTGTCTGTCCTAAACACTGACCATACAACACCTATAATCTTTATACAATCTGTACTAAACACTGACCATACAACACCTATAATCTTTATACAATCTGTACTAAACACCCACCATACAATACCTATAACCTCCATACTGTCTGTACTAAACACCCACCATACAACACCCACCATACAACACCTATAACCTCCATACTGTCTGTCCTAAACACCTACCATACAACACCTTTAACCTCCATACTATCTGTACTAAACACCCACCATACAACACCTTTAACCTCCATACTATCTGTCCTAAACACCTACCATACAACACCTTTAACCTTCATACTATATGTACTAAACACCCACCATACAATACCTATAACCTCCATACTATCTGTCCTAAACGTCCACCATACAATACCTATAACCTCTATACTATCTGTCCTAAACGTCCACCATACAATACCTATAACCTCTATACTATCTGTCCTAAACGTCCACCATACAATACCTATAACCTCCATACTATCTGTACTAAACACCTACCATACAATACCTATAACCTCCATACTATCTGTCCTAAACGTCCACCATACAACACCTTTAACCTTCATACTATATGTACTAAACACCCACCATACAATACCTTTAAGCGCAATAGTACTCCTTCTAAACATCCACTATGCGTCACCTATAACCTCCATACTATCTCTTCTAAACACCATATCAACCAAACGTGTATCTTATAGCACATGTACGGGAATTTGATATGATACAACGAAAAATAGATATACATGCTCACAGTTCTACCCTCATTTTTTTTAACCAACTACTTTGTTGTAAACTATTTCAAATACAATGGATACATCATAGGTGTGAAAAACACTTCTGGGTGGCAACACTTTCTTCTTTAGCACAACAATCTTAAGCGGGAGGGGAGTGGGCAAAAAATAAAGTTATCTAAGCAGTATAATACAAAATACCGATTACATAAGAAAAATAATGATTCCCAAATTCAGATATCCTTTTTTCCTACCATCAGCCCCACCATTAAATTTCTGACCACGCTAAAGAAATGAAACATATCCTAGGCATAGGCTTAACATGTATCACATTTTATCTATCACTTGGTTGCTTCCTTCCTAAAGTCTTCCTCTTGCTGTTGCCTTCGTATTGAATATTATTCGCCGCTTCCTTCATGTTGTGTTGCTGCTTCCTTCGTGTTTTGTTGCTGCTCCCTTCATGTTTTGTTGCTGCTCCCTTCATGTTTTGTTGCTGCTCCCTTCATGTTTTGTTGCCGCTTCCTTCATAATGTGTTGCTGCTTCCTTCATAATGTTTTGTTGCTTCTTCCTTCATAATGTGTTGTTGCTGCTTCCTTCATATAGTATGTTTGTTGCTGCTTCCTTCATATAGTATGTTTGTTGCTGCTTCCTTCATATAGTATGTTTGTTGCTGCTTCCTTCATATAGTATGTTTGTTGCTGCTTCTTGTTTTGTTGCTGCTTCATGTTTTGTTGCTGCTTCACGTTTTGTTGCTGCTTCATGTTTTGTTGCTGCTTCCTTCATAATGTTTTGTTGCTGCTTCCTTCATAATGTTTTGTTGCCGCTTCCTTCATAATGTTTTGTTGCCGCTTCCTTCATAATGTTTGTTGCTGCTTCCTTCATAATGTTTTGTTGCTGCTTCATGTTTTGTTGCTGCTTACTTCATAATGATTTTTTGCTGCTTCCTTCATAATGTTTTGTTGCTTTCTTCATAATGTTTGCTGCTTCTTTCATATTTTGTTGCTGCTTCTTTCATAATGTCCATTGCTGCCACCTTCATAATGTTTTGCTGCTGCTTCCTTCATAATTTTTTGTTGCTGCTTTTTCATAGTTTTGTTGCCGCTTCCTTCATAATGTTTTGTTGCTGCTTCCTTTATAATGTTTTGTTGCCCCTTCTTTTATAATGTTTTGTTTCTGCTTCCTTCATTATGTTTGCCGCTTCTTTCATGTTTTGTTGCTGCTTCCTTCATTATGTCTGTTGCTGCTTCCTTCATACTGTTTGCTGCTTCTTTCATGTTTTGTTGCTGCTTCCTTCATTATGTCTGTTGCTGCTTCCTTCATTATGTCTGTTGCTGCTTCCTTCATAATGTATGTTAGTTGCTGATTCCTTCATAATGTATGGTTGCAACCTATATCTTCATAATGTGTGTTGCTGCTTCATAATGTGTGTTGTTGCTATTCATTATGCATCGTTGTTGCTGCTTCATTATGCATATTTGTTGCTGTGTTCATTATGTATGTTTGGTTGCTACTTCATAATTTTTGGTGGTGCTTCCTTCGAAATGGTTGCTGCTTTCTTCATGGTCATGTGTTGCTGCTTCCTTCAGAATGTTCTTATATTGCTGCTTCCTTCAGAACGTTCTTGTAATGCTGCTTCATTATGTTCTTGTGTTGCTGCTTCCTTCATACTGTTCTTGTGTTGCTGCTTCATTATGTTCTTGTGTTGCTGCTTCCTTCATACTGTTCTTGTGTTGCTGCTTCTTTATGTTCTTGTGTTGCTGCTTCCTTCATACTGTTCTTGTGTTGCTGCTTCCTTCATACTGTTCTTGTGTTGCTGCTTCCTTCATACTGTTCTTGTGTTGCTGCTTCCTTCATACTGTTCTTGTGTTGCTGCTTCCTTCATACTGTTCTTGTGTTGCTGCTTCCTTCATACTGTTCTTGTGTTGCTGCTTCCTTCATACTGTTCTTGTGTTGCTGCTTCATTATGTTCTTGTGTTGCTGCTTCCTTCATACTGTTCTTGTGTTGCTGCTTCATTATGTTCTTGTGTTGCTGCTTCCTTCATACTGTTCTTGTGTTGCTGCTTCATACTGTTCTTGTGTTGCTGCTTCATACTGTTCTTGTGTTGCTGCTTCATACTGTTCTTGTGTTGCTGCTTCATACTGTTCTTGTGTTGCTACTTCATACTGTTCTTGTGTTGCTGCTTCATACTGTTCTTGTGCTGCTGCTTCATACTGTTCTTGTGTTGCTGCCTCTTTCATTATGTTCTTGTGTTGCTGCTTCATAATGTATGGGCGTTTTTCTGCTTCCTTCATAATGTTCTTGTGTTGCCGCTTCTTTCATAATGTGTTTCTGCTTTCATAATGTTCTTGTGTTTCTGCTTTCATAATGTTCTTGTGTTTCTGCTTTCATAATGTTCTTGTGTTGCTGTTTCTTTCATAATGTTCTTGTGTTGCTGTTTCGTTCATAATGTTCTTGTTTTGCTGCTACTTTCATAATTTCCTTGTGTTGTTGCTTCTTTGATAGTGTTCTTTTGATGCTTCCTTCCTCATATTATATAGCTGCTTCATAATACATGTTTGTTACCACTTTCTTTGTAATGCATGTTTGTTGCGGCTTCCTTAAAAAAGGTATGCTTGTTGCTGCTTCTCTTTTTTCTGCTTCATGTTTTTGCATTGCTGCTTCTTTCCTTTTTTCATAATGGTCTTGTGTTGCTGCTTTATAATGTTATGTTGCTGCTCCTTTCATAATGTTCTTATGTTGCTGCTTCTTTGATAGTGCTCTTTTGTTGCTTCCTTCCTCATGTTATGTAGCTGCTTCCTTCATAATGCATGTTTGTTGCTGCTTCTTTCACAATATTCTTGTGTTGCTTTATAATTTTCTTGTGTTGCTGCTTCTTTGATAGTGTTCTTTTGTTGCTGCTTCATCATATATAGCTGCTTCCTTCATAATGCCTGTTGCTTTCTTCACAATGTGTTGCTGCTTCCTTTATGTGTTGTTGCTTCCATCATACTGTTCTTGTATTGATGCTTCATATGCTGCTGCTTCTTTCATACTGTTCTTGTGTTGCTGCTTCCGTCATACTATTCTTGTGTTGCTGCTTCCGTCATACTGTTCTTTTGTTGCTGCATCCGTCATACTATTCTTGTGTTGCTGCTTCCGTCATACTGTTCTTGTGTTGCTGCTTCCTTCATACTGTTCTTTGTGTTGCTGCTTCCTTCATACTGTTCTTGTGTTGCTGCTTCCTTATGTTCTTGTGTTGCTGCTTCCTTCATACTGTTCTTGTGTTGCTGCTTCCTTCATACTGTTCTTGTGTTGCTGCTTCCTTCATACTGTTCTTGTGTTGCTGCTTCATAGTGCGTTGCTGCTTCATAGTGTGCTGCTGCTTCTTTCATACTGTTCTTGTTGCTGCTTCCAAATATTTTGTTGTTACTGCTTCCTTTGTAACACGTTTATGTTGCCGCTTTCTACTCTGTTACTGCTTCCTTCACATCGTTCTTTTGTTGCTGCTTCCTTCACATCGTTCTTTTGTTGCTGCTTCCTTCACATCGTTCTTTTGTTGCTGCTTCCTTCACATCGTTCTTTTGTTGCTGCTTCCTTCACATCGTTCTTTTGTTGCTGCTTCCTTCACATCGTTCTTTTGTTGCTGCTTCCTTCATAATGAATGTTGCTGTTTCTTTCCCATTGTCTTTTCTCTTGCACTTTCCTTTCCAAAGTCTTCTTGCTGTAACTTTCATGTCTTCCCGCTGCTGCTTTCTTTGTGATGTATGTTGCTGCTTCCTTTGTAATATGTATGCTGCCGTTTCCTTCACAATGTGTGCATGTTGCTGCTTCCTTCGTAATGTCCTTCATAATGTGTGCATGTTGCTGCTTCCTTCGTAATGTCCTTCATATTGTATGTATGTTGCTGCTTCCTTCGGAATGTCTTGTTACTGCTTCCTTTATAATGTATGTATGTTGCTGCTTCCTTCGGAATGTCCTTTTGTTGCTGCCTCCTTCATAATGTATGTATGCTGCTGCTTCATTCGTTATGTCCTTTTTTTGCTGCCTCCTTCATAATGTCCTTTTGTTGCTGCCTCCTTCATAATGTCCTTTTGTTGCTGCTTCCTTGTAATGTATGTATTATGCTGTTTCCTTCATGATGTCTTTTTGTTGCCGTTTCCTTCATAGTGTATTATGCTGTTTCTGCTTCCTTCATAGTGTATTATGCTGTTTCTGCTTCCTTCATAGTGTATTATGCTGTTTCTGCTTCCTTCATAGTGTATTATGCTGTTTCTGCTTCCTTCATAGTGTATTATGCTGTTTCTGCTTCCTTCATAGTGTATTATGCTGTTTCCTTCATGATGTCCTTTTGTTGCTGTTTCCTTCATAGTGTATTATGCTGTTTCCTTCATGATGTCTTTGTTGCTGCTTCCTTCATAGTGTACGTTGCTGTTTCCTTCATGATGTCCTGTTGTTGCTGCTTCCTTCATAGTGTATGTTGCTGTTTCCTTCATGATGTCCTGTTGTTGCTGCTTCCTTCATAGTGTATGTTGCTGTTTCCTTCATGATGTCCTGTTGTTGCTGCTTCCTTCAGTATGTATGTATGTTGCCGTTTCCTTCATGATGTCTTTGTTGCTGCTTCCTTCATAATGTATGTACGTTGCTGCTTCCTTCATTATGTCTTTTTGTTGCTGCTTTCTTCATGATGTCTTTTTGTTGCTGCTTTCTTCATGGTGTCTTTTTGTTGCTGCTTTCTTCATGGTGTCTTTTTGTTGCCGCTTCCTTTATGTCTGTTGCCGTTTCCTTCATGGTGTCTTTTTGTTGCTGCTTCCTTTATGTCTGTTGCTGCTTCCTTCATGGTGTCTTTTTGTTGCTGCTTTCTTCATGGTGTCTTTTTGTTGCTGCTTTCTTCATGGTGTCTTTTTGTTGCGTTCCTTTATAATGTCTGTTGCCGTTTACTTCATGGTGTCTTTTTGTTGTTTTCTTCATGATGTCCTTTTATTGCTGGTTCCTTCATGACATCTTTTTGTTGCTGCTTCATAATGTATGTATGTTGCCGTTTCCTTGATGTCTTTTTGTTGCCGTTTCCTTCATGTCCTTTTGTTGCTGCTTCCTTCATAGTGTATGTTGCTGCTTCCGTCATGTCCTGTTGTTGCCGTTTCCTTCATAATGTCATTTTGTTGCTGCTTCTTTCATAGTGTATGTTGCTCCTTCATGTCTTTTTGTTGCCGTTTCCTTCATGATATTTTTTGTTGCTTCTTCCTTCATAGTATTTGTTGCATTTCCTTCATGATGTCCTTTTATTGCTGCTTCCTTCATAATGTATGTATGTTGCTTTTTCCGGCGTAATGTATTTTGCTGATACCCCAATGTCCTTTTGTTGCTGCTTCCTTCATAGTAGGCATCCGGCAATCTGGTTAAGACTATGGAGTTGTGCTCTTGATGTTTATACGCCTGAGAGCAAAGTCTGGGTATGTATGGAGGGCAAGTTGTTACCCATCCTTCATAATGTTCATGTAATGCTGCTTCCTTCACGTTGTCCTTTTCTTGCTGCTTCCTTGCAAAAATCGTGTTGCTCTTTCTTTCCCAAAGTAGTATTTGTTCCCATTCTTTCATGTTGCAGCTCCCTTTCTCTTGTTGCTTCCTTTGTAACGTTTAATTTTGTTACTGCTTCCTTCTCAAAGTCTTCCTATTGCTCTATTCTTTTAATGAATGTTTGTTTCATTCACAATGCATGTGCTTTTGTTGCTGCTTCTTTCCTGAAGTTATTTTGCTGTTGCCTTCCATTAGTCTTCCTAATGCTGCTTCCTTCATACGCACTTTTCCTGATGCTTCTTTCACGTCTTATTGCTTCTTTCTCAAAGTCTTCTTGTTGCTGCTTGTTTTAAGCCTTCCTATTGCTGCTTCCTTCTTTTAAGCCTTCCTGTTGCTGCTTCCTTCTTTTAAGTCTTCCTGTTGCTGCTTCCTTCTTTTAAGTCTTCCTGTTGCTGCTTCCTTCTTTTAAGTCTTCCTGTTGCTGCTTCCTTCTTTTAAGTCTTCCTGTTCTGCTTCCATCTTTGCCGAATGCTAAGACAGCAGCTCCTGAGGCCCTGATAAATGCTGACGTGCGCTGAAGGCCCTCCAGGGTCCATAAAGTTTGTCCCTCATCGGCAGGTCAGTAGGCCAGATATTGGCCCTCGGGTGTTGGTGTGTTGGATAGGTCTGGAGAAAGTGTTTCACTGTCATGGGAGAAGTGCCACAGGGGCACGCCTCAGAATCACCAATGTGGAACTTGGTAAACATGTGATGTCTGCTGCTTCCATCTCAAAAGTCTTTTTGTTGCCTGCTCCCCAACGTCTTCCCGTTGCTGCTCCCTTCATAACGTCCTTTTATTGCTTCTTCCTTCACAAAGTTTGCGTCAAATTTAACATCTTGTTGCTGCTTCTTTCGTAGTGTTCTTGTGTTGCTGCTTCCTTCACACCATTGCTTTGCTGCTGCTTCCTTCACACCGTCCTTGCGTTGCTGCTTCCTTCACACCATCTTGTTGCTGCTTCCTTCACACCGTCCTCTTGTTACTGCTTCCCTCACACCTTGTGTTGCTGCTCCCCTCACGTTTTGTTGCTTCTCCCTTCAAAAAGTCCTCTTGTTGCTGCTTCCGACATTTTGTTGATGCTTCCTTTTCAGCCTTCTCTTGCTGCTTCCTAGAAAGGAGGAGAGGAGCAGTATGATAAAGGGGGAGCAAGAGAGGAGGACAAGGCAACGGAAAAAAGTAATAATTGATGAGGAAGAAAATGGAGAAAAAGTCAAAAGAGAAGGAAGGACTGTAGACAGAAGAAAAGAAGAGGAAAGAGGAGAAAGAAGAGAATTAGGAGGGAAAAAATATAAATATAGATATATAAAAGCGAGTGTCAAGTCAAGTGATTGTCCTACTTGGCATGTGTCTACAAGCATTCGACCCTGTAGGCAGTCGTGTTATCACCCGTTTCTCGAATGCTTATTATAGTGATCCTAACATACATGGTTATTTTCAAAGCGAAACTCAGGCTCTGAGGAAATACAGTTAAAACGACACCTTAGGCAGAAAAGCCTAGTGGTTAGAAAGTTGAGCTCTCGATTCGACGACCCAGGTTTGAGCCACCATCAAGGCGACAGTTCGAAAAGACTTGCTACCTGATAACAGCGGTGTGGACTATACTCCCTAAATATTCTTTCTGACGAGACTATAATGCAATGGGGACGGGATAGCTCAGTGGTCGGAGCACTCGCTTTCCCCCAGCCAAGTTAAGCAGCGTCGAGCGTGGTTACCAGTTGGATGGGTGACCGTTTGCGCGCCTTGGCTTCAGTACAGTTCCCCCAGTTCACCCAGCTGTAAATGGGTACCAGCCCTCTTTAGGGTCAGGGAAGGTAAAGCAGCGAGGGAGAGGAGATGGGCGCCGCCCTCAATATGCTGGCCCTAGAGAAGTGAGGTCTCTGACGCCTCGCTCCCCTACGACCTTATAGGTTATGGGACTCCTTTACCTTTTATAATGCAATGTCCCGTGTGCAATTATACACAGAACATCTCGCGCACACGTTAAAACCCAGCCCACCTTTAATAGAGCGGGCCATTGCGTGTTGCATAGAGTGGACAAAGACCCAAAATACATGCACAATTGTGTGCTTAGACATCCCTGGGTTCGATATGCGGCTTCCTTGATGGTGGCTAGGTATGGTTACATAGGCATACAATTTTAACCACTGGTATTCTGGAGTTATAGCCAAGGCACAAACAGAGAAAAGACATAACGGGGATGGACAGACAAACCAAACAGTAAAGCAGATTAGACGACAGACATGGAGACAAACAATGTACACTCAAACTGACCTAATCACCAATGGTTCTCACCTGATTTGCAGCATGTAGGAGCGTATGACAAACATTCACTACTGCTGTCCAACCATCTTCAGTCTATTGATCCAGCAGGTTGCTGGGCATACTACCTGGGGTGTTTCGGCTGACACTGTTGTCCAGGCTGGTCCGTCTTCAGTTATTTCTGTTACACCACTGCCATGTCAACGTCGGTCCATTCTGTGATGTTCTCTGGCCACCTATTCTTCCGTCTGTCTTTGCATCTGCCTCACGTGTCTGCTGCAGCGTGGTCATAGCAAGAGAGCTGAGAAGTGTGACAAGGCCAAACTGCAGCCGCCTCTTCCTTTCAATTGGCTGGTGGAGTTCCTGAGGTCCAGCTTTCAAACCAGTTCTCCGGGATTATATGACACCTGGCAGACAGGTGTAAATCTTTAAGCTAAGACCAAAAGGTGGTGTGAGGTGGGGTGGGGAGCAGGTTTGGGGGTACTTTGCTCCAATACGTAGCTCCTACGGGCAGGCAACACTAACTGCTAACGCAAAGTCATGAGAGGTTTACCTGAAAGCTAAGATGTGATCTCAAAACCATTTAATAGATTACCGTTGACAGTTTTATTAAAACTTTAACTAAAGAGCAAGCATGGTTTTCGTTATCTCCAAATTATGAAATAACTTTAATTCATTTAGAGTTCTAACATTTTACATTGTTCTCGCAGATATAGGCCTTACAAAAAATGTATGTCAATTCATTTTTATAGCACACTTTTCACAATGAGCTATTTGTTTTAGTTCCTTAAAAACATAAAAGCAAACTGCAATACAAAGATCCAAACAAGCATGCAAGCACATGCGCCACCCCTCCTCCCCCCCCCCCCCACACACGCGCGTGCGCACGCACACTGTACTATCATTCATGCTTTAAATGGTATAACTATGCACTTACCCGTGATTTACTGATGACACAGGAAAATCCCGGAAGTGATGTCTTGGAAGGGAATTATCAGCTCACTGCGCCAGTATAGGGAGAAACAGCTTCTGAAGAACTGCTTTGTGATCAGCATGACAACTTCAACCACTACGTCAGGGCTTCTGCAGAATTAGGGATTAAAACAGCTGCCAAGACCTTTAGACTCTGGAACTAAATGGAGGTAACAGACACTTGTCTTCCCCCCCCCCCCCCCCAAGATGTGAACTGTGCATACGAGCCAGGCTTCTGTCATTCTCACCACACTTGTCGCTGTACTACACCCCCCACCCCCACCCCCATGTCCAACATGTGAGCCAGCCTTCAGAGCACTAATATCTCCAGACCCACACCTACAGACCTTTCGACCAAATTTGAACCTGTGGTCATCTTTTTATCGAAGTAAAAAATTACTAGAGAGTAGTAGCACAATCTGCTTTAAAATCAAACTAACGTATTCCCCCAGTCAAGTCCATATATTTATATGCGTATTAAACGTGGACCATAGTAATCGTAATAGTAATCTGTAATAGACACTGGAGCGAGGATAAAGACAATGGAGATGAGATGCTTTTGCAAATGTCTTGGCATCTCGTACAGGGATCACATAAAGGAGGAAGTGAAAACCAGAATTTAAAACAGCAACGGGACACAGGAAGAGCTCCTGACCAGTGAAAAATACCAAACTGAAGAGGTACGGGCACATCACACTAACGTCTGCACTAGCTAGGGCTATCCTGCATGGAACAAGCAATACAAGGAGGAGACGAAGTGGCAGATGAAGAAAACGATGGGAAGACAACATCCGTGAGTGGACAGGTCCCGAGGGGAACGAATTGTTGCGAAAGCTGAAAACTGCAGGGAGTGGAGTAAGCTGGTTGCAAAATCTTCAGTGGTGCCCCAACAGTCTACGCGACTACGGGATAGGTGAGGATAAAGGTGAAAAGTGAATGTCAGTGCCTTTTAAAAGATGTCGACCTTTCAGAACACGAAGATCACTGTCAATCCTGATTGCTTCTCCTTTGATCTCTAGTTATAGTTTCACTTTGGGGGAGGGGAGGGGAGTTATTGTTTAGGTATTCCGTTTTCTAAAGGTTTGGGGGGTTGTTAGGGGGTAGGGTTCTTTTCGAGTTATTGATTAGATTTTTACTTTTCCACTTTTAGTATGGTTTATGTCGATTTTTAAAAGTTTACATTTATTATTGTTTATATTCATCCCATTTCGTTTTGCAACTGTTTAAGCTTAGTTTATTTGCATTTGTTCTATTTTGCTTGGCGTTGGTTTGGTTTGGTAATTGTCCCATTTCGTGCGTCAGGCTGGTTTGGTTTAGTTGTATTTATGGTTTAGTTGGGTTTAATTTTGTTTAGGTTGTTTTTTTTAAAGTTTGATTCATGGTTTAGTTTTGTTTAGTTTATTTCACGGTTTAATTTTATTCACGGTTTAGTTTGGTTTAGTTTTATTCACAGTTTAGTTTTATTCATGGTTTAGTTTGGTTTAGTTTTATTCGCGTTTAGTTTGGTTTAGTTTTATTCACGATTTAGTTTGGTCTAGTTTTATTCACGGTTTAGTTTGATTTAGTTTTATTCACGTTTAGTTTGGTTTAGTTTTATTCACGGTTTATTCACCGTTCAGCCTGGTTTAGTTTTATTAACGGTTTAGTTTGGTTTAGTTTTATTTACGGTTTAGTTTGGTTTAGTTTTATTTACGGTTTAGTTTGGTTTAGTTTTATTCACGAATTAGTTTGGTTTACCTTTATTCACGGTTTAGCCTGGTTTAGTTTTATTCACGATTTAGTTTGGTTTAGTTTTATTAACGGTTTAGTTTGGTTTAGTTTATTCACGGTTTAGTTTAGTTAATTTAGTTTGGTTTAGTTTTATCACGGTTTAGTTTTATTCACGATTTAGTTTGGTTTAGTTTTATTAACGGTTTAGTTTGGTTTAGTTTATTCACGATTTAGTTTTATTCGCGGTGTAGTTTCGTTTAGTTTTATTCATTTAGTTTGGATTAATTTTATTTACGGTTTACTTTGGCTTAGTTTTATTCACGGTTTAGTTTTATACACGATTTAGTTTTATTCACGGTTTACTTTTGTGTCATTCGTGGTTTGCTTTGATTATATTCGCGGTTTAGTTGGGTTTTATTCGCGACTTGGCTTACTTTGGTTTTATTCGTGATTTAGTTTGGTTTTATTCACCGTTTATTTTGGTTTTATTCACCGTTTGATTTTAGTTTTATACACGGTTTACTTTTATTCCTGGTTTGGTTTGGTTTCCTTGATGGTATAGATCATTTAGTTTTTAAGTTAAGTTTGTTCATTTTAGTTCTTTATAAGTTTCTTTTTTCAGTTTAGTTTATCTTAATTTTTTGATTATTTCATTTAAAGTTAAATCTCCCCCATTTCGTCTTTTTTTCAATTTCACATATGAATTTAATTTGTGTATTTTAATCCCGCTTTTAATTTGTTTTATTTTAATGTTCCTTTTATTTTTATTTAACTTAAATGTCATTTTCGGTTTTCTTTCCCAATTTACTTGTCCCTTTATCAACGTCAGTTTAGCGCTTTATTCGGTATAGTTTGTGGGGAGCGTGGGGAGGGGGGATGGAGGTTTTCAAAGCTTATTTTCAGTTAACTCATTTTCGCCTTCTATAGCAAGGCATGCAAAAGCAATCATACGTCTGGTGTCCTGTGATTCTTTAAAAGGCAACTGACCGGTTGTTTTATAAACATAAATTCCACAAAGATGAAGAAGCCAGCTGTTCCCAGAATAGCAAAAACCTTGAAGAAAGACATGAATCCCTACCCTACGTTATAGGTGGCGCTGCTCATGTGGCGACTCTACTGACAGGCAATTGTTTTTATCTTGTTTTCATTTCAATTGTATGTGTATCAGTGTCAAATCCTGCATAGTTGTGTCTGAGGTGTCTGCAATGAATATGACAATGTTTGGAAGAGCTGTATCCACTCTGTTTTCCGATAGTGTCATTTGATCGTGTGGGAGGTGCACTGGCCAACAACAATCATGGCCGGACGTACGGACGTACACTCGTGAATTTCTTCTGAGCCTACAACAATCAGCCAGTGTGTTAGCTGAGGGTCAAGACGTCCACTTTCCTTGCGAAATTCTTCCAACTGCCACCAATACCGACAGGACTTGGAAGAACAAAAAAAGAAAAAGAGGAAAGAAAGGTGTCGTGAGAAAAGACTAAAAAATTTAAATCATCGGAAAACTCCGCTACAAACAGTCATACTGACCAACATCCACTCACTTCGACCAAAGACAGACGAAATACAGGCAAACGTCAATTACATGCACGAGTTCAAGAACGCTGGCCTGCTCCCTTTGACAAAAACCTGGCTCACAGACAGTGTAACCAGCAGTGAGCTGTCTATAAATAGCTTTGAATGCCCTATTCGACTGGACAGAAACGGGCCACCGGTAAAGAACAGGGCGGGGCTTCTGCTTCTACGTCAACGAGAAATGGTGTAAGGACGTGACCATTCAGGCCTCTTTGTGGCGGACATAAAACTGCTGTCCATATCACTCGACTGTACTACCTACCGCGGGAATTCCCACAACTATTTTTTACCCTGGTCTATATTCATTTCAAAGCTAATGTGATCAGAGCATCTGAACATATTTTGAATCACCTGCATAAGGTATATTCCATATCCCCTGATGCTCCTAAATTCATCATGGGCGATTTTAATAAATGTTCACCACACACAGAAATAAGACCCTGGACTTGTGCTATGGGACTGTAGCAGGTGCATATAAATCACTACTGTTGCCTCCCCTGGGTTCATCTGACCATAACTGTATTCTTCTAGCACCCATGTACCAGTCAGTGTTTCAGCGCCTTCAGCCCATGGTCAGGACCACAAAAAAATGGACTGCCGATAGCATAGCTAGTCTGCAAGGCTGCTTTGATTGCACTGACTGGGATATGTTTTACAATGTGCGCTCTGATTTGAATGAGTTAACTGATGTTTCTTCCTATATTTCATTTTGTGTCAGTATTCCAACAAAGGCGATAACTATTTACCCCAATAATAAACCTTGGGTTACAAAGGACCTAAAACGTGTATAAGAGAAAGTAGTTTTTTACACAGGCACGGAAGAACAATAAAACCAAGTGAATAAATAAGTTAAAGCTGCTGTTGCACAAGCTAGACGTGACTATTAAAATAAGATAGACATATTGGCAGGGAACAATTTTCGTTCTGCCTGGCAGGGAATAAAAAATATCTCGCAGTAAACATGGCAGCTGCCCCACATAGGTCAAAGATTAGTCTCTAGGGGGTCTGTGACAACAACTTAGCAGACCATTTTAAATGCATTTTTTACTCGCTTGGAAAAGCATGATTTTTCAGATGAAATAAATGGCCTGAAGCAATCTCTACCCTTTGAGAATAGCGTCATTGTTGATGAAACAGTTATTTGTAAACACTTCAACAAATCTCCTGGACCAGATGGCATATGCGCAGAACCCTTAAGTTCTGGGCTATTGAGCTTGCCAGCGTCTTTCAGCACCTGTTCCAAGCCTCGCTGGACACTAGCCAGATTCCAGTTATTTGGAAGACTTCCAATGTAATACCTCTTCCAAAGAAACCAAATCCTTCTCGCCCAACGATTTCAGACCTGTAGCCCTCACATCACTTTGATGAAAACATTAGAAAAGATAAAATCTCTTTCTTTCCGCTACTGAGAAAGACCTTGACCCACTACAGTTTGCCTACAGGACAGGACGAGGTGTCGAAGATACCAAACTGTTCATTTTGAACAAATTGTACAACCACTTAAAAGCACCTGACTCTCATGCCAGAATATTGTTTGCTGACTTTAGTTCAGCTTTCAATACAATGCAGCCTCATGTTCTTGTTAACAAAATACTTTCAAAATTTGATGTAGACTATCAACTTGTTCCTTGGCTGATGGAATTTTTTACTAACAGACCTCTGCTGGTTTTTGCCAATATCTTCATTGGTTACATTTACCTGTACGGGTTCTCCACAGGGATGCGTTCTCTCGCCACTTCTGTACATTATATACACAGATGATTGCAGAAGCAGCTATGAAAATTCCTTTCTGGTAAAATTTGCCGATGACAGTGCTCTTTTGTCTTATCTGCATCTGTCCAAAACCATGGTCCAGCCCTCACTGATTTCGTCAACTGGTGTGATGAGGCATATCTGGAGCTAAATGTTTCTAAAACTAAAGATCTTCCTATCGATTTCAGAAGATCGGATCAATAGACATAGTCATTATGGTGCGCAGGTGCACGTGTGTTTATGTGTGATAAAATTGTTCATATATTGGTGTGTGTGTGTATGGGTGTGTGTGTATGGGTGTGCGCGTGTGTGTGAGTGCGCGCGTGCGTGCACGCATTAAAAAAGTGTACATCTTTTCCAGTCAATGGTTTTTACGACATTGTAATCCTACATTGGGTGTGTGTGTGTGTTTGTGTGTGTGTGTGTGTGTGTGTGTGGTGTGTGTTGTGAACGCAGTGCGTGTGTGTGTGCGCGCACCTGGGTTTGTTTATGAAATTTTTAAAGCTATCTTGGAATGTTTACAACAATCTGGAATGTATTTTTCTTGTGTCTTGTGAGATAATTATAGGTATCAATGTGCCAGTCAGTATTGTAATTGCCTTTCACGGGATGATTAAAGTGTTTTTAAACTTGACTTCGGAAGTTCAATGCAGACATGTTCCCAGGTTGCACCTTTTTGCAATACCTGCCTGTGAACTGGGCCAAGTAGTATCAGCTTTGCCTGGCAACGTGTAGCTCTACCTTGAACAATATTTAGCTTTACTCCCACGTGACACTGTCTATGATTACTTGCTAATCTTACCAGCTAATGCTGCCCTGAAATGTAAGAAACCATGCCAGGAATTTTACAGGCTTCTGCGAAATAAAGTTTTCACACTATGTCCATAAATTCACGACTCTCCTCTCCTACCTAACACGTTTGTCGAGCTGACAGTTTGGCTCAATCCGAAACCTCCGAAAACATTTATAAAACAAAATACACTAGGAATGTAGAACATCCTAACTCTGAAGGCCAAAACTAAAGGCATGCGCTTGTGGTCCCGAATTATGAAGAAGAGGCCGCTCAAAGAACTTACTTTAGAATTGTTCAGGACTAGCATTTGTTCTGCCCCCTAATCCACACAGAAGCCCATCAAACGGATTGCTATCGCATGCTATCACAAACAGTCCAGCACCACTGTACTCCTATGCTGCTGGCTAGTATCTGAAGACAAAAACACAGTCACAGAACTGTCGTTAGCACTACACTTAAACCAAGTACTAACTGTTGGTTGAGATGCTTTTTCTGATTCCATGATTATCTAACATCTAAAACACGTTTCTATTACCAGCTAGCTGGGCTATGAAATACGTATAAACATCAGTCTGAAGTACCCAAATTCTCAACCGGGGAAAATCCTAGGTCACACTGTCACGGTTTCAGTGCAAGCTTTTTGCAAAGTATGGACAGCTTGGTTAAACTTGGCAAAATACCCACTACCTTCATTGTGGGGCTAAACCAGTCGCATAAACGAATTCCCACCATTGGTGAATCTCAGAGCTCTAGCCGAGGAACGAATACAAAATACTGTGTCGTTTACAAATGGACACAACCTTTGGCAGGAAATTTTGTTTTGTAGACTCACGCCGTGGTCGCACGCGCTAGGTCGTGGCTTAACGGCAGATTGACGCATGTTCGCTCATAACGTGACATGCAAAAATAGTTACTGTTTGAACGTTCAACGGAAAAGAAGTTCGGTAGACTACGACAGGCCCTTAGTTATTTTTTTTAAAAAAGACTGCTCTCACAATATGAGGCTTGTACTCACCTGTCACATCACCAGGTCCACCAATGTTCACAGACTTTTGGCGGGGCTTCTCTCTGCCCCTCTGTCTCACTGCCGCTGTAGCCTGTGTGTTCACCCTGCCTGGCCATAGCTCAGTCATTTGACCAATCAGGGACGAACTTGACAGCTGATGCGCCCCCTAGGCCTACCTACTCCCGCGTTTGGTGGAGAAAAATGTATGTTCAATCCTTATGAAGTGGGTTAGAGGTGACGTCACCAGAACTATCCACGTTATTCCCACTATGTTCAAAAGAAGTCGACAACTGTTTTAGTAAAACTATTTAGCTTATGTTTAGAAGCCTTTTAGAAAATAAGTGTACATTTTTTCCCTAAAACAACCTTATGTAAATTGCCGGTGACGTCACAACTTTTTCCCACATTGTGAGAATTGAATCTATGATACACACTTGCACTAGATACCCTTTACACAACACATGTCACAAAATGGCAAGAAATTCACGAGAAACTTTTGAAAAACTCAACCACACCGTGTTCGCTTGTTAGGAGAGAAACTGATGAAATCTGTATTGTAACATACATTTTCTTGAAACTTTTATCATATTTTCTGATATTCACCTGGACACTTACATATAAATCTAATAATAGCTCTGTATATTTCCTTAACTTTACATGAACCTGATAAAACTGTAGTGCTTGTTATGGGTAGGTGATACAGGATTCTGATGACAGTATTATAATTACATGAATATGATGAAATATTAGTCTTCTCCTCTCTGTGTCTCTCTGTTTCTTTCGAACACACCCACGCTTTTTTCAGAGCTACACTAGGTCAGAACTATTCAAGGCGCAGGCTCCGCTTTCATTCTATCAATAAAAGAAGCTGATAGAGCAAGAACCTGGTCCTTGATTGATTGACAATTCCCCTGTGTGTGTGTGTATGTGTGTGTGTGTGTGTGTGTGTGTGTGTGTGTGTAAGTGTGTGTGTGTGTGTGTGTGTGTGTGTGTGTGTTTGCCCGAAAACTAAACAAATGAAAGTGCTTTTATTCATACTGTTCTTACATATACACATACAACCACAACAAAAGTTATCACACTTGTATGTATGTATGCATGAATGTTTGTATGTCAATATATATATATATATAATATAAATAAATAAATATATATATATATATGTATATATCACACAACACACGCGCGCACACACACACACACACACTCACACACAAAACAACACAACACAACATGCACAGAACAACACACCCACGTGTTAGTAGTTTTTTCAGTTTTCTTTATTTATTGATATTATCCTCGACCAGATGTTACAACAAATACATCAGAGTTCAATGCAAAAACTGGTTTTCATGCATATAGATAATTATCATATCATATCAACTTTAACAACTTCAAATGTGCACAAGTCTAACACGTGAACAGAACGAGGTGAAACTGCTGATAAAGACATTAACACTAAACGTACCGGTGATAGTAATGATAGTGATGATAATACTAGACTTGATACACGACCATATGGCAACCTAATCACACTCGTCAAAGATACTATACCTGATAATGAGTGTATGCCGTTGTGTATGGTATGATGCTATATAATAATGATGGTGTGTTGTGCGTTGTGGATGGTGATGATGACTATGATGAAATCAATGCGCTGGCGTTGGCGCCATAGATACTAACTATACAACGTGATGATGCCGTTGTGGTATGTGAATGATGACTATATGAAAACGATGGTGAATGATGGCCCGTTGTGTGTGAGTGGTGATGATGACTAGATATAATAGGGTAGGCCTTTGGTATGTGATAAATGACAATGATATAATGAGTGATGGCCGTTGTGTGTATGATATGATGACTATGATATAATGATGGTGTGATGGCCGTTGTTGTAATGTGAAGATGACTATGATGATAATGATGATGCCGTTGTTGAATGGTGATGATGACTAATATATAATGATGGGTGATGGCACTTGTGTGATGATATGATAGACTATGATGAAATGATGGTGAGTGATGGCCGTGTGTGATGAGATGATGACTATGATGATAATGATGGTGGTGTTGGCCGTTGTGGTATGGTGATGATGACTATGATGATAATGGTTATGGCCGTTTTGGTGTGATGATGATGATGACTATGATGATAATGATGGTGGTGTTGGCCGTTGTGGGTATGGTGATATGACTATGATGATAATGATGGTGTGATGGCCGTTGTGGGTGATAGACTAGATGATTGATGGCCGTTGTGACGTGATGGATGATAATGATAAGGTGGTGATGGCCGTTGTGGTAGGGATGATGATGACTATGATGATAGATGGTGATGGCCGTTGTGGTAGGTGATGGATGTGACTATATGATAATGGTGATATGGCCGTTGTGGTGTGATGATGATGATGACTATGATGATAATGATGGTGGTGTTGGCCGTTGTGGTATGGTGATGATGACTATGATGATAATGATGGTGGTGATGGCCGTTGTGGTGTGATGATGATGACTATGATGATAATGATGGTGATGATGGCCGTTGTGGTATGGTGATGATGACTATGATGATAATGATGGTGGTGATGGCCGTTGTGGTGTGATGATGATGACTATGATGATAATGATGGTGATGATGGCCGTTGTGGTATGGTGATTATGACTATGATGATAATGATGGTGGTGATTGCCGTTGTGGTATGATGATGATGACTATGATGATGGTGATGGCCGTTGTGGTACGGTGATGGTGACTATAATGATAATGGTGATGGTGATGGCCGTTGTGGTATGATGATGATGACTATGATGATGGTGATGGCCGTTGTGGTACGGTGATGGTGACTATAATGATAATGGTGATGGCCGTTGTGGTGTGATGATGATGATGACTATGATGATAATGATGATGGTGATTGCCGTTGTGGTATGGTGATGATGACTATGATGATAATGATGGTGATGATGGCCGTTGTGGTGTGATGATGATGACTATGATGATAAGGATGGTGATGATGGCCGTTGTGGTGTGATGATGATGACTATGATGATAAGGATGGTGATGATGGCCGTTGTGGTATGGTGATGATGACTATGATGATAAGGATGATGATGATGGCCGTTGTGGTATGGTGGTGATGACTATGATGATAATGATGGTGGTGATGGCCGTTGTGGTGTGATGATGATGACTATGATGATAATGATGGTTGTGATGGCCGTTGTGGTATGATGATGATGACTATGATGATGGTGATGGCCGTTGTGGTACGGTGATGGTGACTATGATGATAATGGTGATGGCCGTTGTGGTGTGATGATGATGATGACTATGATGATAATGATGGTGGTGATGGCCGTTGTGGTAGTGGTGATGCTGGTGGTAGTGATAATAGTCACAATTATAATGATAAGAATAATGACACGAACGTCATTGGTGATAATAATGACGATGATGAGGATGAGGATGAGGATTATCACCGTCGTGGCAGTGGCGAGGCTGGTTATGGTAATGAGTAGTCATGATGATAATGGTGATGATGATGATGACGATGAAGACATGATGGTGATGATAATGATGATGATGAGGAGGAGGATGAGGATGATGACGACGACGACGACGATGAAGACGATTATGATGATGGCAGTGATGGTGATGATAGAGATGTTAACAATGCATATAAAGCTGAATATGATGATGGCAACCAGCCACCATGTCACAGTGGTTAGCGCTTTGGGTTACGGGCTGGGAGGTTGCCGGTTCGAGAATCACAAGGATTGTTGTTGTTTTTCGTTCTGGCCAGCTCCTACTGAGAGCGAGTTTTCTTTTAATTCTGGCTCATTTCCAAAGATGGAGACAATAAAAAGGAGCTTATTCCGTTTTGCGGATGTGGTTTTGAGAGTGTCGCTCCAGTTACCCGACTAACACTGCAGGTGTCTGTATCTCTCTGGCCAGGTTGAAGCCGGGATATATCATGATAGGAAGCGTAAAGCCCTGTCAAGTAGTCTCCAAGCACATGTATACCCACAGCAACACCAATGCATCAGTTTTATCACAATTGATCATCAAGCTGCCAAAGATACTGAATCGTTGGATATAGCTGTTGAGAGTTTACGGTGACCTCAGATTCGGTTTCCCAATACACTTCTGTGCTGGAGGCCAGTTTGCATCAAAGCGTTCGGCGCTGGAGGTTCACAGGAGAAGGTTGTTGGAGGAACGATGTGGTGGTCATCTCCCTGGGTGGGTGTCTCACTCAGTCTGGCTCCGCTACTACGCAATTGTTGTCGTCGGTAGGAGGGGAAGAACACAGTGTCTTACGTATAACAGTACAACTACGCCAAAGCTACCCAGTAGCAGGGCAGGGCTCCTCTGGATGGTAGCCCTGTGGTGGTCTAACACTGGTAAGCTCTCTGTGGAACGTCTCTCTTTAGGATGGCAGGTAAGAAATCTGGATATGGCTAGGGCGGAGAGAAGGAATAGATCAAGTAAGGAACAGTGGGACCAGAATGAAATAAGTAGTGGGGAAACAGTAGGACAGGCGTGTCATAGAAGATGAGGCAGCAACAACAGAAAGGTGATGATGGGAGCGACAATGATGGTGATAATCATGACTTTGATGCATAACATAATCAGCAAACGATGCCATCAACACAGTAATAACAACTATCACAAATATAAGTATTGTGGTAAACAGGCGATTAAAAACAATAACAACAACAACAACCCTAAACCCTATCTCTGAGTTTAGTTGTTGTTTTGTGTTGTAAAAAGAACATTAAACATGATTTCTAATCTTAACACATGTTCACATCAAATTCAATTTATTTATAGCTAAACAAGACACAAGTTTTGCTATAATATTAAAACTAGACGAACAAAATGAAGCCATCACCAGCAAGTTCTAATAATGAATCAATACACTGGTAGCGAAATTTGGCACACATTCAAGTACAAAATCGCATTGCAGTCATTAAGTAGAGAAATAAAGAACTATATGATTACGTCAATCATTCGATTAATCAGCAATTTGATTAGTCGAAGTTCAATGGATTAGTCAATAAACATAAGGACAACAAATTACGAGACTGAATCATCGATAGAAAATGTTAACCCGTACTATGCAATAAAAACAAAATTACTGCATATATATTATATATATATAATATATATATATATATATATATATATATATATATATATATATATATATATATATATATATAAAAGTGATTATATTGATACTTTTATACATTATTACATAGACAAATACAAATGAATGCATGGACAATAAAGGAAAATGATTGCATGGACAATAACTGCTTTAACTAACCAAACACAAACATGGACGCATGGACAATGAATAAATTAACAAACGAATAAGTAGTTATACATACAAGCAGACAAATACGACATCGGTATGAAATGTATGCATACAAAGAACCGATTCAGTTTATTGCATCGGCGTAACGCACAGAAACAGCAAGAAAGCCGAGTTTAAGAGGTTACAGCATTCTGACGCTGAAGATGCCCCCACACCTCTGCTACATCCTCAACTTGACTTCTGCGCGGGGGTTGGGGTGGGGGTGGGAGGGGGGGAGTTAGTGTGAGGGTTTATTTGTTGTTGTCTGTTTGCTTGCTTGCTTTTTGGGGGTGGGGGTGGGCTTTGCTTTTCCTGTAATTTGGCTAGACATGCAGGGTTCACTGATGGTAAGATCTGCTTTCGTATGTGATACATTCTGACCTCGCAGATGGTGTCTAAACACGACATCAGTGTCCATGCACTTTTTGTATGATGTTATCGTCCCTTGTTGCAGGCACGAAATGGCCTACTCTTGCGAAAGGCAGAAAGGGTTGGTGCTTTGTTTGGTTTTTTGCATGAGCACAAGATGATCTAGGTGCGTTCACACACGGGGTCTCAATTGATAGTCTCACCCGAAAGATTTAAGGGGAAGTAAGGTTGGTGCTGATGTTAACACCAGGAGGGGAAAATCCCCTTAGTAATAATAATAATAATAATATATGGAATTTATATAGCGCTGAATCTTGTAGAAAACAAACAAATCGAAGCGCTTGCACTCAATCATTTACAGGCATGCAACTCTCCTTCAACAGATTTCAAATCCATGCGCGCGCACTACGCACGCACACGCACGCGCGCACACACACACACACACACACACACACACACAC
>CM054141.1:65457589-65470089 GCA_028751875.1 Rapana venosa
GTTGTTTTTTTTACATCCAGTCCCCGTGTGTATGCGGTTTTGTAAATTTTGTCATCTGTTCCCACCGGCACACAATGGCCTACTCTTTCGAAAAGCGGAACATGATTTAACGTGTGCGCAAGATGTTCTGCATGCGTTCACATACGGGGCCTCGGTTTATAGTCTCATCCGAAGGACATGAAGTATACCCCTTTAAATCACGGCAGATTTCTCTGGGTGAAGTTCAGGCTGCTCCACCAGGGTCAGGAGAGCGCGTCGCCACAAGAACAGCGCCACCCATTATAGAATGTGTAATAGTTGGTGTTGTTATCTGAGCACGTTCCTCAGCTTAACTGGTAACGGGTCACCCCGAATATGCAGTCTATCATTCTGCCTATGACTGCCAGTGTGGCGAGGGTTAGGGAGAGTCATAAATATACGCAAACGTTTCATCCAGGGTGTGGACATAACTACCTCGCTGTGATTCCCAGGTGGGATGAGTGAGGCCGAGTGCACGTTTTGGGTGACCCCTAAGGTGTTTCAATTTAAAAACAGAGCATAGCAAAACAAGGCACAAAAAAGAGCAAGAGAAGGGAAAAAATGAAAAAAATACAGACAGAGAGTGCAGACAAGTCAGCTTAATCGGGAATTTTGGTGTTACGTTCCGAACTTTGTTCTGCATTGCTCTCACACCGTCGTATTATGGTGAAATGCATTACATTGCATTGACACGGATCGACTGTTATCTAATTCCAGATAAACGCTCTTGGGACAAAAGCTAAGCAACATAGCCAAATAGCTGTCCAACCAGCCAAAGTTGCGGATAGAAGCCAAACCAATTCCCCAGCCGGTGAGCCAACAACTTACCAACCAGTCAGCCAAAATCAATCAACCAGCCAGCCAGACACTCAACTAGCCTGTCAGCCAAACCACCCACTCACCATTCTTCTAACCGATGAACTACCCAACCAAAAATCAAACAACCAACCAACCTACCAACCAACTAACTCATAATCCGCCCACCAACTAGCAAACCAACCACCCAACCACCCAACCAAACAATCAACCAACCACCCAACCACCCAATCTACCAACCCACCAGCAAACCCACCCAGCCAACCAACCAACTCACCAAAAAAACCAACCAGAATCCACCTAACTCAACCTGCCTACCATTTACTTATTTATTTAGTTATTATTTTATATCGAGGATAATGGAATAAGCACCATGACCCAACCAGCCAACCAGCCAAACCACCTATCCACCAACAATCCAACGAACAACCAACCAGCAGCCGTTCAGTCAGCGGCAGAGCTGGGAGGGCAGTGCATACGCACCCTGTGTCCGGTGTTGGAGCCGCACTCGCCCTTCTCGTACCACCACTTGGTCTCCAGCCTGTGCAGGGTCCCGTCCTCCTTCATCTTCAGGGTGGCGTAGCTGATCATCTCCCTGCGTGCACAGACAGACACACAGACAGCATAGCAACAGACAGACACACACATAGACACACAGACAGACAGGCACACACATAGACACACACAGACAACAGACAGTCAGATACACAATAGACACACAACAGACACACACACACAGACAGACACCACAGACACACAGACAGACAGACAGACACACAAGACACAGACACACACTAGACAGACACAGACACACACATCAGAACACAGACAGACACACCAGACACAGACACACACATAGACAAAAGACACACACAAGACCAGACACACAATAGACACAACAAACACACAGACAAAAGAGTAAACCATTGTGTGCCGGTGGGAATGGATGACAAACTACAAAACTGCTACACACAAAACTGGATTTTCTGATACAAAAAGCACATGATGTTTATTCCGTTATCTGACAAGAAGAAAAACTAGAACAAGAAATAAAAAAACAGAGAGATAGACAGCATACAGACAGGCAGCAGACAGACAGACAGAGACAAACAGACATACAGTCAGAAGGAGCAGGCAGACAGACAGGAACAGCAGCAGCAGCAGAAGACAGACAGGCAGCAGACAGGCAGAAAGAAAGACAGACAAGTAGACGGACAGGTGAATAAATGAATAAAGCAGAGGGACTGACAGATTTTCAAAACGTTTATTTGTGTACGATTCGCATGTGCGCGTGTGCACTGGCAGATATGTATGTACTGACACGCGAGTATGTAGGCAGGCATGCACGTTTTCACGGTGTGTGTGTGTGTGTGTGTGTGTGTGTGTGTGTGTGTGTGTGTGTGTGTGTGTGTGTGTGTGTGTTGGTGTGGAGGAAGAGAGAGAGAGAGAGAGAGAGAGAGAGAGAGAGAGAGAGAGAGAGAGAGAGAGAGAGAGAGAGAGAGAGGAAGAGAAAAATAAACGCAAAGACCGTGTTTAACTCTGGTGTGTGTGTGTGTGTGGTTGTGTGTGGTGTGTGTGTGTGTGTGTGTGTGTGTGTGTGTGTGTGTGTGTGTGTGTGTCGTGAAACTAAACGCTCGCAAGCGATGCAATAAGAATTTCAAACCAAACATGTTAAACTATCTGAGTTTTCAAATACACGTTTGAGCCGTTTTCTAATCCGCGCATACCGGAAAAGAGCTGCAGAAAATGAAAAGAGCATCAAGAATGGCAGTTTGTTTACTGGACTAAACAATAGAGCGTTAAACAAAACGGAACAGAATGAAACGAAACAGAAATGAACTGGGAAAAATAGAGCGAAACAGAATAGAGCTGTACAAAACAGAATAGAGAGTGTTACTGCAGAGCAGAGCAGAGCAGTGCAGAGGAGACCAGAGTAAAAAATTAAAAAAATTAATAATAATATTAAAAAATATAGAGGTCGAATCCTCAATAGAATCATATAATGTTTACGTCCCATCAAAATTCTATTTTCGTTTTCTGATCGAAAAAAACAGCAAACTTTTTTCTGTTTTTTTTTCCCTTTAAAAATGAACGAATACCTACATGTGATTTCTGTGGGTGTTAAAACCAAGGGTTGCAGCATTTAGAAAATGAAGCTAACTTGCTCATATTTCATGGGAATCTAAAGACAAGGAAAATCAAATAGATTCGTGTTTTATTCTATTCACGTAGTTGCTAGGATAATTTGTTTGTTTCTGGTTTTGTTTATATTTTTCAGAAATGCATTGATAATAAATCAAATCATTTTTTTTTCATTTCAGCGGGTTCTAAATCAGAAAGACGTGCTTTTCATAACTATTTCCATAATACTAGCCCTTCCTTTTGAGAGAACCCACCCACATTGTGCAATATTTCATACACATGCATGCATGCATGTTCTCAAATATGTAATATGTGCATGCGCACACACAAACTGACTCTCTTTCTCTCACACACAAATACAAACACATACACACAGACACACACACACAGACCTCCCACACCTTTACACCCCTTACCCCAACACCCTCACCCACCCCACTCACCCACACCTACACACACATACTTATTCAATGTACCATCCGAAAATAAAAGTTTGACTTTGACTTTCACACACACACACACACAAACACACACGCACACACACACACACACACACACACACACACACACACACACACACACACACACACACACACACACACACACACACACACACACACACACACACACACACACACACACACACACGTTGGGGGACGGGATAGCCTAGTGGTTAGAACATTGCGCTCGCAATCTGACAACCCGGGTTCGATTCCCGTTCAAGGGGATATTTTCCCCTGGAGATAACGTTAGTGGAGACTCCACTCTCCCCAAAAGTCCTTCCCATGAGACTATAAACCGAGGCCCCGTGTGAGAACGCACGCAGAACATTTTGCGCACACGTTAAAATCCTGTTCCGCTTTTCGTAAGAGTAGGCCATTGTGTGCCGGTGGGAACAGATGACAATTTCCAATACCGCATACACACGGAGACTACATGTAAAAAAGCACAAAAGTGTTTTTTCCATTATCCTCGATATAAAAGAATAAAATAAATAAATAAATAAAATAAAAAATAAACACACGCAAACCACAACACACCCTCACACACACACACACACACAAACAAACAACGCCCAAACACCCTCACACCCCCACACCCCTACCCCAACACACACCCTTAACACCCCCACCCCCCCCCCCAAAAAAAAAAAAACCCAACACACTCATACTCACTTCAAATCCGACCCAGTCGGAGTAGCCACACCGAATCCTTCCAGGTTCAAATCCCCGCCAACGCGCACGGTGTCGCAAGGCTTGCGGTTGTTGTAGTAGTTGTTCATGCTGGACTCGATCAGGAAGGCGTAGCGGCCCTTGGATTGGCGCACCCGCTCCACGCCCTCCTCCACTGTCCGCACGATGACCGGTGGTATGGCACTGCTCATGTAGCTCCACATGTTGCGGTAGGTGGGCACTTGGGAGGTCTGCAGGTGTGGGGGGGGGGTGTGTGGGGGAGGGGGAGTGAGAGAGAGAGAGGGGGGGGGGGGGAAGAGAGAGGGAGGGAGAGAGAGAGGGAGAGGGAGGGAGAGGGGGGTAGAGGGGGAGAGAGAGAGAGAGAGAGGGGAGGGAGAGAGAGAGAGAGAGAGGGAGGGAGAGAGAGAGAGAGAGAGGGAGAGAGAGAGAGAGAGAGGGAGGGAGAGAGAGAGAGAGAGAGAGAGAGAGAGAGAGAGAGAGAGAGAGAGAGAGAGAGAGAGTAGTGGTTTATTAGTAGTATTATTCTTCTGCTGCTGCTTCTTCGCGTTCTTGTTTATGTTCATGTTGTTGTTGTTGTTGTTCTTCTTCTTCTTCTTCTTCTTCTTCTTCTTCTTGTTCTTGTTCTTGTTCTTGTTATTGTTCTTCTTCTTCTTCTTCTTCTTCTTCTTCTTCTTCTTCTTCTTCTTCTTCTTCTTCTTCTTCTTCTTTTGTCATTGCTTTTGTTATTGAAAAGTGGTGGGTGGAGGACATGGATTGAAGAGACGTATTGGTTTTGATACTGGTGTGTTGGTGTGAGATTGAAAGTACGATGTATAGAAGAAATATTGACAATGCCACCTAAATTCAAGAATAGAAACAACAGCAACAATAAGAACAGCAGCAGCTGCAACGACAACAACAACAACAGCTACAATAATATAACAACAACAACACCAACAATAACAGCTGCCATAATAAGAACGACAGCAACAAAACAGAAGCATCGCAGAAAACTTGTTTCAAATTAAAGACAGATGACCACAGATAAACAAAGACAAACCAAGAACTAAACTAGAAAGGCAAGCAAAAAAAAAAAAGATCTACTCGACAGACCGACAGACAGACGGAGACATAATTATAGATACAGACACACATAATAATAATAATAATAATAATGTATGGAATTTATATAGCGCTGAATCTTGTAAAGCAACAAATCAAAGCGCTCAGATTTTATTTCATACCACTTTAAGTCACGGCAGATTTCTCTCTGTGAAATTCGGGCTGCTCTCCCTGGGGAGAGCGGGAGAACGCGTCGCTACTTAGCGCTGCGCCACCCTTTCACCCTTTTTTTTTTTTTTTTTTTATTCTGCAGCTGTATTTGTTTCCCTATCAGAGTGGCTTTTTTCTAAGAATTTTGCCAGGGACAACTCTCTTGTTGCCGTGGGTTTTTTTACGTGCGCTAAATAATTACGTGTAACACACGGGATCTCGGTTTATCGTCTCATCCGAAAGACTAGCGCCCAGACCACCACTCATGGTCTAATGGATGGGGGAAAAATTTCCGGTCCAAACGGGGTACGAACCGCCGCACACTTCAGACCCGGACTTTTCGCTTTCTAGACAGGCGCGTTACCTCTAGACCACCGATCCACATACAAACACACACGCACACACAAATCAAATCCTCCTCTTCCCCCCCCCTCCCTCATCCCCATCCCTCTTCTTCATGAGGATGCCGGAGGCATGTCAGTACAAAGAGCATACCAATGCACTGGAAATTCTGGGCTAGAAATGCCCTCTTTTCTGTCCCTCCCTTTGTTTTCTGCCTTGTTCCTTTTCCTCCTGTCACCTCCGTGTTGTCTCTTTTTCTATCTTCTTTCGTCTATTCTCTTGCCTTTTTTCAAGAAAGAGATGGGAAAAAACCTAATTTCTCCCACACTGAAGTTGGATACCCTGGGCCTGGCTGACAATCCTAGCACTCAACGGCAGCACACCACATTGTCGCTCATAATTATGACATAGGGCGATAGCTGCAGTCTGAGCATTTACCAACAACGAAGAAGACATATCTCTGTTTCTGTGTATCTGTGTCTCTCTGCCTCTGTCTGTCTGTCTATCTGTCTGTCTGTCTGTCTGTCTGTCTGTCTGTCTGTCTGTCTGTCTGTCTGTCTGTCACCTCCTTTCTCTCTCTTTCTCTCTCTCTCCTTCCCCTCTCTTCTCTCTCCCTCCCTCTCTTTCACTCTCTCTCTCCCTTCCTATCTCTCTCTCTCCTCCTTCCCTCCCTCTCTCCCCCTCCTTCCCCCTCTCTCTCTCTCCCCTCCCTCCCCCTCCCTCCCGCCCTCTCCCTCCCTCCCTCTCTCTCTCCCCCCTCTCCTCCATCCCTCCCCCTCTCTCCCTCCCTCCATCCCTCCCTTTCCCACCCAAAACCCTCAAAACATCACCCACCTCAAAGAATTTCCGGGTGGATCCGCCCTCCATGAGCCCATAGGTGATCTGGCTCTGCTTGGCCAGGTCGTCAGCGGACTCCACTGGGGTCAGCATGCGTTCCACTGTGAGGAAGGCCGCCAGGTTGGCCGTGTAGGAGGTGATGACGATCAGCACGAAGAACCACCAGGCGCCGCCGATCACCCGACCTGCCACCGACCTGACACACAGATCAAACAGATGACATCATTCACAAAACCGCATACACACACGGGGGCTGGATGTAAAACAAAAGCACATGAGTGCTTATTCCATTATCCTCGATAGAAAAGAATAAATAAATTAATGAATTAATAAAGACGGGGACGGGATAGCCTAGTGGTCAGACATCTTGCGCACACGTTAAATACTGTTCCGCTTTTCGTTAGAGTAGGCCATTGTGTGCCGGTGGGAACGGAGGACAAAATTGACAAAGCCGCATACACACGGGGACTGCATGTAAAAAAGCACATGAGTGCTTATTCCATTATCCTTGATATAAATAAATAAATAAATAAATAAATAAATAAATAAATAAATAAATAAAGACGGGGACGGGATAGCCTAGTGGTCAGAACATTGCGCTGGCAATCTGACGACCCGACCCGGGTTCAATTTCCCCTGGAGTTAACATCAGTGCCGACTCCACTCTTCCCAAAAGTCCTTCGGATGAGACTGTAAACCGAGGTCCCGTGTGCGAACGCACGCTGAACATCTTGCGCGCACATTAAACCCTGTTCCGCTCTCCGTAAGAGTATGTCATTTTGTGCCGGTTGGAACAGATGAAAGAATTCATAATCCGCATACACACGGGGACTGGATTTAAAAAAGCACATGAGTGCTTATTCCATTATCTTCGATATAAAAGAATAAAAAAATAAAAAAATATTTAAATAAAGACGGGGACGGGATAGCCTAGTGGTCAGAACATTGCGCTCGCAATCTGACGACCAGGATTCGATTCCCGTTCAAGGGGGATATTTTCCTCTGGAGTTAACAACATCAGTGCACACTCCACTCTCCCCAAAAGTCCTTCGATGAGACTGTAAAACGAGGTCCCGTGTGCAAACGCATGCTGAACATCTTGCGCGCACATTAAATCCTGTTCCGCTCTTCGTAAGAGTATGTCATTTTGTGCCGGTTGGAACAGATGAAAGAATTCATAATCCGCATACACACGGGGACTGGATTTAAAAAAGCACATGAGTGTTTATTCCATTACCCTTGATATAAAAGAATAAATAAATACATAGATAAACAGACGGGGACGGGATAGCCTAGTGGTCAGAACATTGCGCTCGCAATCTGACGACCCGGGTTCGATTCCCGTTCAAGGGGGATATTTTCCCCTGCAGTTAACAACATCAGTGCAGACTCCACTCTCCCCAAAAGTCCTTCGGATGAGATTGTAAACCGAGGTCCCGTGTGCCAACGCACGCAGAACATCTTTCGCACACGTTAAATCATGTTCCGCTTTTCGAAAGAGAAGACCATTGTGTGCCGGTGGGACTAGATGACAGAATTCGCAATCCACATACACACGGGTACTGGATGTAAAAAAGAATATAAGTGCTTATTCCATTATCCTTGAAATAAAAGAATAAATAAATAAATAAATAAATAAATAAATAAAGACGGGGACGGGATAGCCTAGTGGTCAGAACATTGCGCTCGCAATCTGACGACCCGGCTTCGATTCATGTTCAAGGGGGATATTTTCCCCTGGAGTTAACAACATCAGTGCAGACTCCACTCTCCCCAAAAGTTCTTCGGATGAGACTATAAACCTAGGTCCCGTGTTCGAACGCATGCAGAACATCTTTCGCACACGTTAAATCCTGTTCCGCTTTTCGTAAGAGTAGGTCATTTTGTGCCGATGGGAACAGATGACAGAATTCATAATTCGCATACACGCGGGAACTAGATGTAAATAAGCACACGAGTGCTTATTCCATTATCCTCGATATAGAAGAATAAATAAATAAATAAAAAACAGACGGGGACGGGATAGCCTAGTGGTCAGAAGATTGCGCTCGCAATCTGACGACCCGGGTTCAATTCCCGTTCAAGGGGGATATTTTCCCCTGGAGTTAACATCAGTGCAGACTCCACTCTCCCCAAAACGTCTTTCGGGTGAGACTATAAACCGAGGCCCCGTGTGCGAACGCACGCAGAACATCTTGCGCACTCGTTAAATCATGTTCCTCTGCTCGTAAGAGTAGGCCATTGTGCATGTGCTGGTGGGAACAAATGACAGAATTCACAATCCGCATACACACAGGGACTGGATGTAGAAAAACACATTAGTGGTTATTCCATTATCTTCGATATAAAAAGAATAAATAAAAAGATAATAAAAAAAGAAACAGGGAACAGATGATAAAATTTACAAAACCGCATACACATGGGGAATGGACGTAAAAAGGGCACATGAGTGCTTATTCCATTTTCCCCGATAAAATATAATAAATGAATGAATGAATAAATACATAAACAACTAAATAAATAAAACAGATCACGATAACGAAAGTTTATTTTCCATAAGGCCTTCGTGCGCAACATAACAATTCATTACACCCACCCAGTCATATACAAGCAGTACGATACAGTATGATCATGACCAAACATAATGCAGGTCTCAGCCGTTTCCTTTATCCAGTTAAACAAGTTCGTCTTTTGAAAAGATGTATCAAGAATCCGACCCTGCTAGAGAGGAGTAGAGACTGAGATAGACAGATGGATCATTCAGGTCACCTTCTATGGATTGATTGTGGAAGTTTTTCGTCATGTTAATTATCATCATCGGTGTTATCATCGCCTTAATTGTCGTCGTCGTCGTTAGCATTATCAGCATCGTCTGTATTTTTGTCTTCGTTGTCCGTGTAGTCATCATCGCCATCATTGTCATCATCGTTAATGTCATCATCCTCACCACCACCGCCACCACCACCACTGTCATCATCATCATCATCATCATCATCATCATCATCATCATCATCATCATCGCCATCGTCGTCGTCGTCGTCATCGTTCTCGTCATTATCATCATCATCAACACTATCATCATCATCATCATCAACATCGTCGTCTTCATCGTCATTGTCATCATTTTTCTTCATCGTCGTCGTCGTAATAGTCATTGTCTTCATCACCACTATCATCACCACCACAATTATTGTCGTCATTTTGTTGTCATAACCAGTATCGTCACCATCATTGCTGTTGTTGTCGTCGACATCACTATCGTCGTCACCATCCTCATCATCCTCATCCTCACATCATCATTGCCATTATCATTGCCATCATCATCGCCATCATCATCATCATCATCATCACCATCCTCCTCCTCCTGTTCCTCCTCCTCCTCCTCATCATCATAGTCATCATCATCACCACCATCACCACCACCATCATCACCACCACCATCATCATCATCATCATCATCATCATCATCATCATCATCATCATCATCATCATCATCATCATCATCATCATCATCATCATCATCATCATCAACCTCACCATCATCATTTGTTCATTTAACGCCCTAGTGCTACATTCATCATGTTCAACCTTTGCCACTTGTGTTCCCCAAGCTAAGCAGCCATCAATTCATCAACCAGCCAACTGACCACATCCCCATACACCATGGTCCCCACGCCTGCCACCCCTCTGTTCCCCCCCCCCTCTCTCTCTCTCTCTCTCTCTCTCTCTCTCTCTCCTCTCTTTGTGTGTCTGTCTGTCTGTTTCTCTGTCTATCTGTCTCTCTCTCGTCTGTCTGTCTGTCTGTCTCTTTGTGTGTGTGTGTCTGTCTATCTGTCTGTCTCTCTGTCTATCTGTCTCTCACTTTCTCTCTCTCTCTCTCTCTCTCTCTCTCTCTCTCTCTCTCTCTCTCTCTCTCTCTCTCTCTCTCTCTCTCTCTCTCTCTCTCTTAGTGTGTTTGTGTGTCTTTCTGTCTGTCTGTCTGTGTCTCTCTCTCTTTGTGTGTGTGTGTCTGTCTCTCTGTCTGTCTCTTTGTGTGTGTGTGTGTCTGTCTCTCTGTCTGTCGTTCTGTCTGTCTGTCTGTCTCTCTGTTTGTCTGTCTTTCTCTCACTCTCTCTCTCTCTCTCCCTTAGTGTGTTTGTGTGTCTGTTGGTCTGTGTGTCTCTCTCTCTCTTTGTGTGTGCGTGTTTGTCTGTCTGTCTCTCTGTCTGTCTCTCTGTCTGTCTGTCTCTCTGTCTGTCTGTCTCTCTGTCTGTCTCTCTGTCTGTCTGTCTCACTGTCTGTATGTCTCTCTGTATGTCTCTCTGTCTCTCTGTCTGTCTCTCTGTCTGTCTGTTTGTCTCTCTCTCTTTCTCATTTATTCTTGCACCCCCTTCTGTCTGTCTTTGTGTGTCTTGAGGTGTTTAACCTCCCTCTGTCTCTCCGTGTCCGTCTCCTTCTTTCTTCCCCTCCCTACCCTCTCTGTGCCTCATTCGTTCTTTCTCTCTACCTCCCTTTTGTTCCTTCAATCCCCTCTTTCCCTTTTCTACCTCTCCCTTCCCTTCTAACTCTCCACCTTCAATCTCCTTCTTTCTCCCTCCCCTATCACAGCCATCCACCCGTCCTTTATCTCTCCCTTTTCCGCCCCAATCTCTTTCTCTCTCTTCTGTCTTTATGCCACCACCCTATCTGACTGTCTGTCTGTCTCTGTCTCTTTTTGACTGTGTGTGTGTGTCTCTCTCTCTCTCTGTTTCTCTCTTTTCATCTCTCTCTGTGACTGTGTGTGTCTCTCTCTGAATCTCTGTCTCTCTCTGTCTCCCTCTGTCTCTCTCTTTTCATCTCTATCTCTCAATGACTGTGTGTGTCTCTCTCTGTCTCTCTATTTTCATCTCTCTCTATGACTGTGTGTGTCTCTCTCTGTCTCTCTCTGTCTCTCTCTGTCTCCCTCTCTCTTCATCTCTCTGTGACTGTGTGTGTGTCTCTCTCTGTCTCTCTCTGTGACTGTGTGTGTGTGTCTCCCTGTCTCTCTCTGTCTCTATCTCTTCATCTCTCTCTCTCTCTCTCTCTCTCTCTCTCTCTCTCTCTCTCTCTGTCTATCTCTGTTTCTCTCTGTCTCTCTCTGTCTCTATCTCTTCATCTCTCTGTGACTGTGTCTCTCTCTGTCTCTCTCTTCATCTCTCTCTGTGTCTCTCTCTGTCTCTCTCTCTGTCTCTCTCGGTTGGCGTGACGGGACGAGAACTGAAAGGGCGTGCTGTTAGTAAGCTGCTGCAAATTTTTGCATTTAAGCTTCAAAATGTCAGTTACTGGCCTTCCAGCAACTGTAGTAACAACTTTAAATGCCCTGCTGATCGACAACGTCCTATCGAGCTGGAAAGTTGCGGGGGAGAGCGGCAGCGTTGTCTTCGTCTTGCGACTGAAGCCAGCTGACAAGTCAGTGTCAATAGAAATGGCGGACCCAGTGCTGAACCGTAATTCGCGAGTTCAGTACTATCGCAAGAAGTGCCCTTCCCAAATCCGTCGTGACGTCCAAAGAAGTAGACAACATCAAGAAAGACAGGCAAGTCGTCAGTGTGTCAAGGACAGTGTTTTGGAAGAGCTGGTGTTGTCTGACAGTGACTCCCTGCATCGTGAGAGAGTGGATGCAGAATCAAAACAAACCAGCGTGTACACAGAGCTGTGTGTTGACAGTGCAGTGAATGTCCCAGCCACACTAGATTCACTTGATTTGCCGTGTGAACCAGCAACAGACAGTAAGATCGGTGTGTCTCCTGAGTTGTCTGATGTGGACGAAGAACAAACAGTTGACTGCACAGTTGAAGGTTTTCATGCTGGTATTGTGAAAGAGTATGTGTCCACTCTGACAGACAAACGTGTGCAGCGTCGATTACGAGACAGCAAAAGAAACACACAGTTTCGAAAGGTTGT
>CM054141.1:65477589-65495089 GCA_028751875.1 Rapana venosa
GTGTTGGATGAGGAAGACCACGACAATGACGCTCTAAAATGTTCTATTTGTTGTTACTGAAAATGTGTACATTTCGGCGTGGGAGAAAATTATCTTTTAAGTCTTTCTGGGTAAAAAAGGCAGGAGAATGGACTGGGAAGGCAGAAAGTAGGCAAGGTGATGGAGGTGACATGAAGAAAAGGAACAAGGCAGGGAATCAAAGAGAGACACAAACAAGATGAAAGTTCCAGAAAACAATTTGCAGAGTATGGGAATGCAAGGTATACTGACATGCCCCTGGTATGCCCACAGGGAACCAAATGATATAACTTTACTAACTTAAGTCACCCCCCTCTCCCGAAAATTAAAAAAAATCTCTCACGATTAAAAATATCAAAACAAGCAAGCAAGTAATAAAGCATGCCAACAGCCAACTAACCGATTAAACATCAAAACAAAAACATAGCGAAACAGGAGCAAACAGTTCACAAACTCGAAGGTAAAACAGATGTGCAGAGAGGAGAATAGATCAATGCTAACAGAGACAGAGAGAGACAGAGACGGAGAGACAGACAGAGACAGACAGAACGACAGAAAAACAGAGACAGAGAGACAGACAGAGGCAAACAGAGCGACAGAAAGACAGAGACAGAGAGACAGACAGAGGCAGAGAGAGACAGACAGAACGACAGAAAGAGAGACAGACAGAGACAGACAGAACGACAGAAAGACAGAGACAGAGAGATCAAAGTTGAAAAGCATGGCGGGAAGAAGTAATGCAAATGACTCTGGATGCCCCTTATCTTTGAACTGCTAGCCTGGAAGCATGCACTCCAGGCATTATGTTAGGGGCTCTGTCTCTGCTGACTTCATCTGCATTCATCTCAACATGTCTTGTAATTTCTAAAATGCGTTGATGTGTTTATGATGCTTAGCGTTGGATCACGCCTTAAGCTGTATATTATGTTTTGCATTGTCTGAACTTTATTTACCCTGCCTGCGGAAATGCTTGATATGGCTAGTCATTCTCTCGCTCTTTCTGGCTGTCTGGCTGTCTGTCTATCTGTTTATTTCTCTGTCTGTCTGTCTGTCTGTCTGTCAGTCTGTATGTATGTATGTTTGCCCCCGCTCTCTCTTCTCTCTTCTCTGTCTGTCTGTCTGTCTGTCAGTCTGTCTGTATGTATATCTGTCTGTTCACCCCCCCTTCTCTTTCTCTTTCTTTTTCTCTGTGATTCCCTATCTCAGTGTGTCTGTTTCCTTACCCCCCCCCCTCCCCCTCTCTCTGTCTGCTTCGCTCACCTTCTCTCTCACTCTCTCTGTGATCCTTAACCCCTCCTCCTCAAGCCTTTATCCATCCACGCGTACGCTGACATAGACAGCACTATTGCCCACTCAGACGGACTTTGGGAAGCTTTCATTGCAGACTTCATCACAGGGAAGATACATCTTCCAGTCTCACTGGCTGACAGCTGTTTATCTGGTCCACAGCACAATTCAAATATCGCCCTACCTACTAGCCTAGCGTCACACACACACACACACACACACACACACACACACACACACACACACACACACACACACACACACACAGCTGGGTTTTTTTTTTTAAGTAGTTGTAGAAGGGGCTTATGACAGCTCAGTGGTCGGAGCACTCGCTTTCCCCCCAGCTAAGGTTAAGCAGCATCGAGCATGGTTACCACTTGGTTGGGTGACCGTTTGCGCGCCTTGGCATCAGTACAGTCCCCCAGTTCAGCCAGCTGTAAATGGGTACCTGCCCTCTTTAGGGACAAGGAAGGTAAAGCAGCGAGGGAGAGGAGATGGGCGCCATCCTTGATATGCTGGCCCCTAGAGAAGCTGAGGTCTCTGACGCCTCGCTCCCCTACAACCTTATAGGTTACCTTTACCTAGCTGTAGAAATGGTGGCACAAGTATAGGTTCAAAATGAAAGGTTGTTTTGTTGTTGGGGGTTGTAGAATTAAGTTCGGTGCTGTACAAGGAGGAGACAGACAGAACAGGGTAGCCTCTGTAGTTGAAGTTCGGCTGCCTATGGTTATAGCAAGCTACTTGAAAAGAATAATGCGCACCAAATTGTTCGTGTATTGCGCAATTGCTCAGGACTGCAAGTGTGTGTGTGTGTGTGTGTGTGTGTGTGTGTCTGTCTGTGTCTGTGTGTGCATCTGTGTGTGTGTGTGTGTGTGTGTGTGTGTGTGTATGTGTATGTGTGTGTGCGTGTGTGTGTGGTGTATGTGTGTATGTATGTGTGCTTCTGTTTGCCTGCCTGTCTGCCTGCTTGTACCCCCCCCCTCTCTCTCTCCCTCCCTCCCCCCTCTCTCTCTCTCCTCTCAATCCATCATTCCGACTGGCTCCTTAACTGCATTTGGGGAATGGCAAAACTCCATCGACGTTGAAGTGTGGAATGTGATGGCCAGTATACGGCCGACCTCCAATAAAACCACAGAGAGAAAAAAAGAAAGAAGAAGAAAGTTTCAGGAAGCTGACAACTTTTTTATGCTGCCTGCAGCTGCTGCGCTTGCATTCTGACGTGTTCTGGAAGAGGCTGGTACTGCCATGCCATCTTCTCTCATTTTTAGCACCTTTGTCTCTCTAAGAGTCGTGCTCCGCAGTTTTCTTTGTAGATCTTTTTGTTTTTCTGGGTCTGCCTCTGTCTTCCTGCTTGTCTCGTTTTGCTCGTCTGTCTGCGTGTTGTATGTCTGTGCCTCTGTCTGTCTGGTTGACTGTATTTGTGTCAGTCTCTTGTGAAATGACTTTATACTGGCATTGGTAATAAGGAGTGTCAAGGCAAAGTGTCTTCTCAGTCTGTCTGTCTGTCTGTCTGTTTGTTTGTTTGTCTGTCTGTCTACTGTATCTGTCTGTCTGTCAATAGTTGCTATCTGAGCGTTCGACAAAGAAGAAGAAGAAGAAGAAGAAGAAGAAGAAGAAGAAGAAGAAGAGAAGAAGAAGAAAGACAGAAAGAAAGAAAGAAAGAAGAAAGAAAGAAAGAAAGGGAGAGAGAGAGAGAGAAAGAGAGAGAGGAGAGAGATAGAGAGAGAGAGAGAGAGAGAGAGAGAGAGAGAGAGAGAGAGAGAGAGAGAGAGAGAGAGAGAGAAAGATAAAGAAAGAAAGAAAGATAAAGAAAGAAAGAAAGAAAGAAGAAGAACAAGAAAAAACAACAATAACAAGAAGGAGAACAACAAGAAGAAAAAACTTGCTATATATTAATCTGTTTCTCGGTCTTCTTTTCCCCAATTGTTATATGTCAGAAAAGTGTCATAAACTACACTGTTCTTTTAATCCCCGCCCCCTCTTTTCAAATTTTATGCGCTAGAAAAAATAAAGATCGTATAGTAGTCTGTTACTTCCTCTTCTCCTACCCAATTGTTATGTACAAGGACAATAGCATACAATATGTTACACTTTCTTCTTCTTGCAAGTCGTTATATATTAGACAATTCTCATACACTTAGCTGTTACTGCTTCTATGTCCCTATTGTCCTCTTCCATACGTATCCCATCCCCTTTTTTCTGTTCTCAATGTTGAAGAGATAGTCTTTGTATCCGCACAGCAACTCAAATATTAATTTCCTGGCTTCACGAGATAGACGGATTCGTCATTCTTTTCTAAACAGTATGACAGTATTCCATTTTGGCGGCAAGAAAGTCGTCTGCCCGGTCGTCTGCTTTAATCATGCCCTGACATGTCAAAGGGAGACTAGTTCAATAGATCTGAGTTGGCATTGTGACCCCTCACAGAGTTCAGAGGTCTCCAGGTGTATATTTTCTCGAGGTTCTAACTGATGGAAATAGTTTTCAAAATGCATAAACCACAACTAATCTAAATGGTTATGGTTCAATATTTGGTATTTTAAATGTACTTTAGTTTAATCTTCAAAAATATCGTGTAGCTATTCATTATACATCAACACATCAAGACTCGAATGAACAGATCAATCATAAATATAGCAATGTTTATTGTTGTCCATAGTATTTTGACGTAATTGTACACAAACACCATAGAGTTATGAATAATCGTTGTCTGGTTTAGTAGCAAGAAAAGATTGCGGGTTTTGTTCAGAGGGAAGAAGTCTGGCAAATATTCGTTTCCATTCGTATTCGTGGTTGTGAACTAAATAAAAATGAATGTGCCTGCTTCGCGTGAAATAATCGTGTGGCTGCTTAAAGATTCAAATATCGGGGTGGGGGGGGGGGGGGGATAGTATATGTTTCAACATTAAACTAAACATTTTACCCTGGCCCTGAGAAAGGTCAATAAAACTACTAACATCGTTTGGGTCTGTCTATGAATAATGGAGAAGGTGCTGAATAAAATGTTCTTACTTGACCTCATTTGATTTTCAAATCATTCCCAATTTTGTGAGAGAAGAGAACGAAAGAGAGAGAGAGAGAGAGAGAGAGAGAGAGAGAGAGAGAGAGAGAGAGAGAGAGAGAGAGAGAGAGAGAGACCGAGAGACAGACAGACAGAAGCAGAGAGAGGGAGACAGAAAGAGAGACAGTGAGAGAATTAATATAGATAGATAGATATATAGATAGATAGGTAGATAGACAGACAGACAGAAAGATAGATAGATAGATAGACAGATAGATAGATAGATAGACAGATAGATAGATAGATAGATAAATAGATAGATAGATAGATAGATAGATAGATAGATAGACAGACAGACAGACAGATAGATAGGTAGATAGACAGACAGACAGAAAGATAGATAGATAGATAGATAGATAGATAGATGATATATAGATAGATAGATAGATAGATAGATAGACAGACAGACAGACAGACAGACAGATAGATAGATAGATAGATAGATAGATAGGTAGATAGACAGACAGACAGACAGATAGATAGATAGATAGATAGATAGATAGATAGATAGATAGATAGATAGATAGATAGATAGATAGATAGATAGATAGATAGATAGATAGATAGATAGATAGATGCATATGAGATGGAGAGACTCTGAGATGTTTTCAGTGCAGACTTCATTACAGAGGAAGACACACCATCCAGTCTTACACACTGCCAGCTGTCTGTCTGTCTGCTCCAGTAGACAACTTTCAGCCACCAAGAGAGCCACCCACCCACAGAGAAGCTGGGTTGTTCACACCAACAGAGATGGGGAGGTTTCGACATTCACTGAAGGAGGACTGGATAGCCCAGTGGTTAGAGCGTTGCTCTCACGATTTGACAGGACGGGATAGCCTAGTGGTTAGAACATTGCGCTCGCAATCTGACAACCCGGGTTCGATTCCCGTTCAAGGGGATATTTTCCCCTGGAGTTAACATCAGTGCAGACTCCACTCTCCCCAAATGTCCTTCGAAAAAGACTATAAACCGAGGTCCCGTGTACGAACGCACGCAGAACATCTTGTGCACACGTTAAAATCCTGTTCCTCTTTTCGTAAGAGTAGGCCATTGTGTGCAGGTGGGAACAGATGACAATTTACTAAACCGCATACACACGGGGACTGGATGTAAAAAAAAGCACATAAGTGCTTATTCCATCATCCTCGATATAGCAAAATAAAATAAAATAAAAATGAGTGAATAAAAAGCAGTGGAGGATAAACCCCGGGTTTGAGCCACTACTGAGATGCCTGTTCAAGGGTGCGTTGTTTTTCTCCTCAAGAGTTGACATCAATGCTGACTCCACTCCCCCAATTACCCTTCAGATGCAACTATGAACCGGAGTCCTGTGTGCGAACGCGTTCAGAACATGTTGGGCGCACGTAAAAACCCGTTTTTCCTTTTGAAAGAATAAGCTATTTTGTGCCGGTAAAAATTAAAGATAAAAGAAATACAGAAACTTCATACACGCTGGTTATGTATTCGGACATTTCCGAAATCTGAATGATGCTATGTAAATAGTGCGGGGAAAAGAACCGACGCTAACGCAAAAATCTCAGCAGTGATGAACCTGAGAGCTTTATCCAAGGAACGAAAAAAGGGATTTTTTTCTGATGCGTTCAAAAGTTATACTCTATTTCAGAAGTTAAGAAGTGCGATTGATAAAGTAGCCAAGGCTTCACGATGAGTGTATCAGTAGGTTTGCTTGCGTTTGTCTGCACATCCTTCATCTGCCTTCCTGTCTGCCTTCCAGACTGTGTTTCTGTCTGTCTTCCAGACTGTATTCCTGTCTGCCTTCCAGACTGTATTCCTGTCTGTCTTCCAGACTGTATTCCTGTCTGCCTTCCAGACTGTATTCCTGTCTGCCTTCCAGACTGTATTCCTGTCTGTCTTCCAGACTGTATTCCTGTCTGCCTTCCAGACTGTATTCCTGTCTGTCTTCCCCTTTCTCTCTGACCAGCTGTCTCTTCGTCCGTCTGTTTTTTCCTCTATATAGGTCTCTTCCCCCCTTCCCCATCCCCCCCATTCCTCTCTGTCTCTCTCCTTATCTCTCTCTCTCTCTTTCTCTCTCTTTCTCCTTCTCTCTCTCAACCTCCATTCGATATTTTGTCAGTACTCTTTGCCTGTGTCACTCTCTGTTTACTTTACCCATTTTTTTGTCTGTCTCTGTATCTTTACCCGTCTTCTGTCTGTCACATCACTCACTCCCTCTACCTATCCCTGTCCCTGTCCACAATCGTGGCAGCAGCCACAACAGCCATGCTGCCGAGAGATGGACAGCTGCTGGGAGGTGGTCATTGCAGACTGTAATCATCGCAGGGGCAAGGAAAGCATCTTGTAGACAAACAGTGTGGCAGCTGTCTGTGGGGTTCGGTCAGCAGACAGTGATTATTGTCAGCTTACTGCTGCTGCTGATGGGCACAGACAGCTGGGCTTGTTCAGGGCAGTAGGGACTATGTGGGAGGAGGAGGAGGTGTAGTTCTCTGATGAGTTGAAGACTTTCTGATGTGTATGGTTTTCTGAATTGTCTTCATTATGAAAGGGAGGGAGTTTTGAATGAATTAAAATGCAGATAATTATGAATACTGTAGTGCAGTGTAGTGTTGAGTAGTGTTTGAGTATTTATAGTGTAGTGTAGTGTAGTGTAGTGTAGTGTAGTGTAGTGTAGTGTAGTGTAGTCTAGTTAGTCTAGTGTAGTCTGGATGGATGGATGGATAGATAGAGACAGAGACAGAGAAATAAGATGGAGAGACAGAGATATATATAAATACGAAGAATATGAATGAATGACTGAATAAATGGTTGAATAAATGAATGAATGAATTATTTTTTTAAATGGAGAGAGAGACAGACAGACAGACAGACACACAGACAGACAGACAGAAAGATGTTGAGACGGAGAGAGTCGAGACTGACAGACAGAGACCGAGAAAGACAGAAAGAGCAAGAGACTAAATGAGACAGAGAGAGACAGACGGAGACAGAGATAGACTCAGACACAGATCAGTAAGGGGTTTAAGCAAACCGCCTAGAATTGTACCTGCTTTTGCTTTACTCTATGGCGGCAATGCATGCACTGAAGGCATCATTCTCTCAACGACATGAGTCTGATACATGAATCGGCATTGATTTTGAAAGTTTTATTTCTAACTTGTAATCTTTAAACTTTTACCAGCGCTAAACTGCCGGATTTTCAAGCATAGTTTGGGCTTTCCTTTCTGACATTAATCCTCTGAACTTTAGATAGTTTTCCTAGGGTAAAGTTCCTCAAAATTCGCTCGCTTTTTCTACCTCTGTTTGTATGTATCTTTCTGTTGTTCTTTCTTGCTGAAGGTATGACGTGAGTTACAGAGTTGGAATTTCAACATCTTTGCTTAAAACTCATGAGTGTCTTATTTTCAATCTCTCCTCTTCTCTCGGTTGGTTCTCTGTCAAAGCTGCCTGTTTCTCAATATCATCAATCTGCACCTCTCTCTCTCTCCCTCCGTCCCTCCCTTCATCTCCCTCTCCCTTCCTCCCTACCTCTCTCTCTATCTCTCACTCTCTCCCCTCCCCCTCCTTCCGCTTTTAAATCTGTGCATTCCCGGTCATCACCCACGCTACCTAAAAATAATAGCATTGATGATGCAAGATAGACAGACAGACAGACAGACAGACAGACACAAAGAGGTTTACATTGCAGACTTCATTTCTAAGGAAGATACATCTCCTAGTCTGGCAGTGTGACAGGTCTTTTTTGGTCTGCTTCAGTAGCCAGCCGTAGGTCTGTCTGCTGATTCCCACAAAGACACACACACAGAGAGGTTTGGAGTGTGTCGGCAGAATAGGGAGCAGCGTGGATTTGAACTGAGGTTCTATGTAGATTGTTTTTGTTGTTGTCGTCGTTGTTGTTGTTTTTGGTGGTGGTGATTATTTTCTCTGCTTGTGGTTTCAGTCTGTTCAAGGCAATGCGTAGCATAACTTTGCTTGGATGGCTTATCAGACTGATTGTTCTGTAATTTTGGCACTTCTTCAGGTCTCCCTTCTTTGGAAGTGGAACTATGATGGATTGGGTCCACTGTTCAGGCCACTCTTTGCTGGTCCAGATGCGTTGGCAGATGATTGTTAATGCCTTGATCATCTCTGGCCCTCCGTTCTTGATGAGCTCAGCCGGGATGTTGTCAATCCCTGGTGACTTGCCTCCTTTCAGGGATCTTACTGCTTCTTCTATCTCTTCCTCCAGCACCTGTGTGCTTTCAGGATCTGATGGTCTGGGATCTTGCTCGTGAAGTTTGTTTGCATTGCCTTGAACAGACTGAAACCACAAGCAGAAGAAATCCTATCAGAAGAACAGGCAGGATTCAGACCAGGTCGAAGCACTGTCGAACAGATCTTCAACATCAGAATGCTCATAGAGAAGCATCTCCAACATCAGCTACAGCTCTACAACAACTTCATTGACTTCAAGAAGGCCTTCGATTGAGTGTGGCAAGAAGCTCTGTGGCAAGTCATGAGAGACTATAGCTTCGACGAGGACCTGATTCAAGTCATCCAGGCGCTGTATGACAGCTCCCACAGTGCAGTCCTCATGGGTGGAGAAATCGGGGGTTCTTCCGGACTTCAGTTGGAGTTCGACAAGGCTGCCCGCTATCCCCCGTTCTTTTCAACGTGTTCCTGGAGAACATCATGCAGGAGGCCCTCCTTGGCTTCAAGACCACAATCACAATAGGAGGAAGGCCAGTCTGCAATCTTCGATTCGCAGACGATATTGATCTCATGGGCCGCAGTGAAGAAGAACTCCAGGATCTCACCACCAGACTGGAAACATCAGCCAATGCCCACGGTATGGAGATCAGCACGGAAAAGAGCAAGATCCTAGTGAACAGTACCACACCGACCACTCCCACCAGCATCAAGATGAGTGGCGAGACACTAGAGGAGGTGGAAACTTTCAAGTACCTTGGAGCAGTCATCACCAAAGAAGGCACGAGCACACAAGAGGTGAAGATCAGACTTGCTGTGGCACTCTCCTCCATGACTAAGCTGGCGAAAGTGTGGAGAAACCACAACATCAGAACCCACACTAAGGTCAGACTCTACAAGGCACTCGTCACATCCATTGCCTTGTACAGCTGTGAAGCATGGACACTTACTGCCGATTTAGAACGTCGCATTCAAGCCTTTGAGATGAAGTGCCTCAGGCGGATCCTGAACATCACCTACAGAGACCGCAAAACCAATGACTACGTCTGGCAGCAGATCGAGGCACTGGCTGGCAAACAAGAACCATTGCTAGATACAGTCAAACGGAGGAAACTGAAGTGGTTTGGCCACACAACAAGGCATAACAGCCTGTCAAAGACAGTCCTGCAGGGAATGGTGGAAGGAGCAAGGAGGCAGGGACGACCACGCAAAAGCTGGATACCCAACATCAAGGAGTGGACCGGCCTCACTGTACCAAGCCTCCTGAAAACAGCCCAGGACAGAACCATTTGGCAGTCCACTTGCAGCGTCCGTGCGGGTACCCCAACGGTTGTCCCGACCAAGGGATGAGTGAGTGAGTGAGTGATTATTTTGTTGTTTTTGTTGATGTTGTTGTGCTCTCTCCAGCTTAGGCCATTAATGTCCCGGTGGGAACAGATGACAAAATTTACAAAACTGCATTCACACGGGGACTGGATGAAAAAGCACATGAGTGCTTATTCCGTTATTCTCGAAATAAATAAATAAATAAATAAATACATGAATAGATAAATAAATACACAGTAAATAAATAAATGAACACTCTGGGGGTCACCTAGAATGCGCACTCTGACTCACTCATCCCACATAGGAATCACTGTGAGACTGAAATCGCACACTGAATGAAAAGTTTGCGTGTATGACTGTTTTTAAGCACCTTGCCATAATAATATTATAGGCAGCAATACTCCAACTTCAGATGATTTTTTTCTCCTTTAAAGGAGAGTGCAGGTTGTTATGTTTAGTGTTTGTCACGGTTGAAAGCAATCTCTACACAAAATTTTACAACTTAACATTTTAGTGGAGGATTTGGCATATAGTTGACATCAATAATTGGCACAGCTTTTGGCCTGGGCCATTTTTTAGATTGAAGAGAGTCTTTTTTGCAATGGAAAGAAGTATGAAAGGCGAATACAAAACAAAAATAGCACACAAAAAAGTAAGGGTGCATGAAGAGTATGCCCCAGTTAAAGTACTGGCTATTCTCTCTCTCTCTCTCTCTCTCTCTCTCTCTCTCTCTCTCTCTCTCTCTCTCTCTCTCTCTCTCTCTCTCTCTCTCTTCTTTTTCTTCTTCTTCTTCTTCTTCTTCTTCTTCTTCTTCTTCTTTCTTCTTCTTCTTCTTCTTCTTCTTCTTCTTCTTCTTTCTCCTCCTTCTTCTTCTTCTTCTTCTTCTTCTTCTTCTTCTTCTTCTTCTTCTTCTTCTTCTTCTTCTTCTTCTTCTTCTTCTTCTTCTTCTTCTTCTTCTTCTTCTTCTTATTTCTCTGACTCACTGTGTTGATCTCTCCCTTTATCTCTGCCTGTGTTTGTTTTTCTGTCTGTTTGTCTGTCTGTCTCTCTATCTGTCTCTCTGCATCTCTCAGTCTCTTTTTCTCTGTCTCTTCGTGTCTCTCTGTCTCTCAATGTCTGTATCTGTCTTTGTCTCTGTCTCTGGCTCTGTCAGTCTGCTTTCTGTCTGTCTGTCTGTCCTCTCTCTCTCTCTCTCTCCCTGCATGCCTATATCTGTCTGTCTCTCTTTCTCTCTCTCTGTTCTCTCTCTCTCTCTCTCTCTCTCTCTCTCTCTCTCTCTCTCCTCTCTCCCCTCCCACCCCCGTCTTCACCCCCCTGTCTCTCTGTCTCTGTGTTTTCCTCTGTCTCTCTGTCTTTATCTCTGTCTTTTTGTCTGCCTCTCTGTCTCTCTGTCTCTGTCTGTCTGTCTGTCTGTCTCTCTTAATTACTTTTGATTTTTTTTTTGTTTTGTTTTGTTTTGTTGCAGAGGGCTGGATGTACAAAAGCTATTGTTATGCTTATTCTATAACCCTCTATAAATAAAATTTGTTCATTGTTCATTGCTCATTGTTCAGTGTTCATTGTTTTCTCTCTCTCTCTGTCTCTATCTCTCTCTCTCTCTCTCTCTCTCTCTCTCTCTCTCTCTCTCTCTCTCTCTCTCTCTCTCTCTCTCTCCTCTCTATCTCTTTCTGAAATTCAAGCACATCCTATGCGGAAATTACAGTTTCTACCTGACCTCCAGATCCCCCCCCCCTTTTTTTTATTTGGGGGGTGGGGGTGGGGAGAGGGGTTGGTGGGGCCCGGGGGAGTGCTTGAAGTGCCATACATGCATGCCAGAGACCTCTGCTTTCTCTTTGGAAATAATCACAACGACAAAAACAAAAGGTTAACCATGAGGATTTTGTTGATTTTCAAAAATATCTGTACAGAAAATAATAAGGATAACGATAATAAACACAGTGTTGATGGCAAACAGTTATTTCGTTTCTCACAGTGTGTGCAAGAGGTCAATGCTTACTTAGTGCTTTCATCTCACGTTTTTTAAGAAAGGGTATCATGATTAAAAACACGTCTCTGATATTAAACATGCATCTCTCTCTGTGATATTGAAGCAAGCACGCGTGAAGGGGGAAGTTACAATTTCTGTGTGACCTCCATACAGTTATTTTTTGTACTTGGAGTGACATCAGCTGAATGTCAATGCGCCGCTTTCCTCTAGGGAAATAGCGCCAATGATTTGTGGTCTTTTCTCACAGCTAATGTGTCAGCGTGACACGTTTCATTGACTTGTGCATGTTTATCCTCACGTCTTTTACAGATAAGGGAACGGGATAGCTCAGTGGTCGGAGCACTCACTTTTCCCCCAGCCAAGTGAAGCAGCGTCGAGCGTGGCTACCACTTGGATGGGTGACCGTTTGCGTGCCTTGGCTTCAGTACAGTTCCCCCAGTTCATCCATCTGTAAATGGGCACCTGCCCTCTTTAGGGTCAAGGAAGGTAAAGCATCGAGAGGAGATGGGCACCGCCCTCAATATGCTGGCCCCTAGAGAAGTGAGGTCTCTGATGCCTCGCTCCCCTACGACCACATAGGTAATGGGACACCTTTACCTTTTACAGAATAACTGACATACGTATTTGTTTTTTCGTTTCTCGGCTAGAGCTCTGAGGTTCACCAACGGTGACATTTTTCGTTTTTGCCCACCATTAAGGTAGCTGCAATCTGGCGTGTGGGGAATTAAACACTATTCCCAAAGTCAGTATGCATGCGGTTTTTGTTGTGGTTGTTTTCAACTTTGCTATCTTGTTCTTACCGGAGCGTCATGGCCTACCCTTCCGAAAGGCGGAATGGGTTCTTAACGTGTGCGCAAGATGTTCTGCGTGCGTTCACACACGGAAGCTCCGTTTGTGGTCGCGTCTGAAGGAATCTCAGGAGAGTAGAGTTGGTACTGACGTTTTCTCCAGGGGAGAAAATCCCCTTCAACAAGCGCCTGGGTGGTGGCTCGAACCCGGCCGTCAGATCACCAGCAGAACGCTCTAACCACGAGGCTATGCTCCTCCCACCCTCTCCCCCGAAGTAATGTAATTCTAACCATAGTGTTTTGATGCAGGCTAAAAGCTTTATCAGTTATTGGTGGAAGCTCAGTGCCAAGGTGTCCATACACGTATCATATTCTTTAAGATGTTGTGTGACATTGTTTTCAACGTTTAGAAGCTCTTACGTAAGAAGTTCCTTTATCCTTTCACGGAGAAAAAATGTCACAATTCTGAAGTCGGAGAATGGCTGCCTACATGGCACGATACTTGGCAGGAACTTACCCATGTGGGTAAGCTCTCATCCAAGGCTTACAATTATTGTCTGGCAGTGATCGTTAGTGATCACTACCGGCATGGGAGGAAAGAAGAGTTCCAGAAGACTGGCAGAACGCTATTGTAGTGCCAATATGGAAAAAGAAGGGCACTAAAAAGGACTGTAGTAACTACAGGGCATTTAACTCCTCAGCCATGTAGGAAAGATGTACGCAAAAATCCTAGAGCAGCGCTCCAGAGCAAAAGCAGATCACCTACTGTGTGACGCCCAGTTTGGCTTTAGGAAAGAGAGAGGCTGTACTGATGCGATCTTTGCACTGAGACAACTGAGTGAAAGAGCTCTTGAGTACAATCAAGCACTCCACCTAGTATTTGTCGACCAAGAAAAGGCTTTTGACAGAGTAAACAGAGATAGGCTCTGGAGGGTCCTGGAGCAGTATGGCATCAAGGGGCAGCTCTTAGATAACATCAGAGCTGTATACAACAACATCAAGAGCGCAGTTCGCACTCCAAGTGAACTTTCCAACTGGTTCACTGTGACGTCTGGGGTGAGACAGGGCTGCGTCCTTTCCCCTCTGCTCTTCATCATATATATGGACCAGATCACAAAGGAAGCCAACTCAGACCTGGAGGCACTCAACGAACTTCTGTTTGCTGACGATCAAGTCATGATCAATGTAACAAAGACAAGCTGCAGGAGCACACAGACCAGCTCAATACATGGTGTGAAACCTATGGCATGAAAATCAGCGTAAGCAAGACCGAAGCCATTACAGTCAGTAGAACTCCAGAAAAGCTCAAAATCAACATCAACGGAGCCCAACTTAAGTGGACGAATAAATTCAAGTACTTTGGCAGTATATCCACAGAAGATGGAAAACTGGACAGAGAAATAGAAACACGCTGTCAAAAAGCAAATTCAGTCAGCTATCAATTTGCCCACTTCTGCGACATCCTAACATCCCTATGAGCACCAAGGCAAAGCTAATCAATGCCATCTTCCTGCCAACTCTCACTTACCAGTGCCAGACATGGCCCCTGACAAAAGCCCTGGAGCAGAAACTGGTAACGTGTGAGATTAAGTGCTTGAGAAAAGCCGTGAACAGGACCAGGAGAGAGAAGATAAGAAACGAGATGATCAGAGACATGGTAGGAGCCACACCCGTCCTACACCATATTGAACAACAACGAACCAAGTGGTTCGGGCACCTCACACGGATGCCGCCAAACCAGCCATCCTTGCGTGCTTACAACTTGAGGTACTCTGGCACGAGGGCCAGAGGTAGACCCAGGCGACGCTGGAGTGATTCCGTGGCAGAAACACTGAAAGTCCATGGATTGTCCCTCCTCCAAGCTACGCGCCTTGCAGCAGACAGACAGTTTTATCTCCCCGCGACGCCACAGAGTACTAGCGGAAGGAAAAAGTAAAAGTAAGTAAGTGATCGTTATGTGGGATGAGTGAAAGAGAGTGTATTATATTAACTATACTGCGTAGTACCGAGTGCGTTCGGCTGGAGAGCATGGGACAGGGGCAACAACAATAAGTATTGAATGTTTATAAATATTATGTATCAACATGCTTCTCTCCCTCTGTCTCTCTGTGTATCTCTTTCTCTGCCTGTCTGCCTGTCAGTCTGTATGTATGTGTCTATCTCTTGTCTGTCTGTCTCTGTCTGTCTTCCTCTCTCTCTCGCTTTCCTCATTCCATCAATCAAACTACTTCCCCAGTTCAATTCTGCAATGGCAAATTCTCTTCTCATCGATTCTACAAGTCTGGAATGCGCTGACAGCCAAACAGCTCAGTTGGAGCACACGCAGTTGCCCTGAGACTTAAAAAAACTTGGCCTGCAGTTAGGCCTACAGCTGGTAGACTGTCATCTAAACTTGGCCTACAGTTAGGCCTACAGCTGGTAGACTCATCTAAACTTGGCCTGCAGTTAGGCCTACAGCTGGCAGACTGTCATCTAAACTTGGCCTGCAGTTAGGCCTACAGCTGGCAGACTGTCATCTAAACTTGGCCTGTAGTTAGGCCTACAGCTGGCAGACTGCCATCTAAACTTGGCCTGCAGTTAGGCCTACAGCTGGCAGACTGTCATCTAAAATTGGCCACAACTGGGTTGTGTTTCTTCACTATTCCTAATCCTTTCTCTCGCTCTGTCAGTGTACGATAGTTGTGCTCGACCTGTTGGTTTTCGTGGTTATTTGTGTGTTTGTTTGTCTGGCTGTCTTACTGTGCTGGTGTCTGTCTATCTGTCTGTCTTTTCATCGATCTGCGTTTAAAGGATAGTCGTCTAAAATACCTGTTGGTTTGCATGTGTGTATGTAAATTCCATTCATTATTATTATCATTATTATTATTATGTCTTTCTGTCTCTCTGTCTGTCTGTCTCTCTGTCTGTCTATCTGTCTCTCTTTAAGTTCTCTTTCTCTCTCCCTATTGCTCCATTTCCACTCTTCTCTCTCGTTCTCCTCTCTTTAACTCTCTTTTTTCTCTCTCTCTCTCTCTCTCTCTCTCTCTCTCTCTCTCTCTCTCTCTCTCTCTCTCCTCTCTAACTTTCTGTATCTTCTCTTTGCCTGAAGGTCGGTCTGTCTGTCTGTCTGCTTCTTTGTTTGTCTCATCCTCTCACTCTCTCTTGTCTCTGTCTCTGTTTTTGTCGCTGTCTCTTTCTGTCTGTCCTCTGTCTTCTGTCTCTGTCTTTCTGTATGCCTTTCTGTCTGTCTGTCTGTCTGTCTGCACCCCCCCCCCCCTTCCTCTCTCTCTCTCTCTCTCTCTCTCTCTCTCTCTCTTTCTCTCTCTCTCTCTCTCTCTCTCTCTCTCTCTCTCTCATATATCCCTAAGGCGAGAGATGTAAAAGATCATGGGTGCTTATTCATTATCCTCGAATAAGAATTTGGCATTGTCATCTCTCTCTCTCTCTCTCTTTCTCTCTCTCTCTCTTCTCTCTCCTTCTGTCTGTCTGTCTTCTCTCTCTCTCTCTTCTCTCTCTCTCTCTCTCTCTCTCTCTCTCTCTCTCTTCTCTCTCCTTCTGTCTCTCTCTCTCTCTCTCTCTCTCTCTCTCTCTCTCTCTCTCTCTTCTTTCTCTTCCTCTTCTTTCTTCTCTCTCTCTCATCTCTCTCTTCTCTTCTCTCTCTCTTTCTTTCGTCTCATCTCTCTCTCTCTATCTCTTTTCTTTCTCTCTCTCTCTCTCTCTTCACTCTCTCTCACTCTCTCTCTCCTCTTACTTTCTCGTCTTCTCTCTCTCTCTCTCTTGTTCTCTCCTCTCTTTCTCTCTCAATCTCTCTACCATCTTCTCTTCTCTCTCTTCTCTCTCTTTCTCTTCTCCTTCTTTTCTCTTCCTCTTTCTTCTTGTTCTTCTTCTTTTCCATCATCAGTCTCAATTCTCCCCCAGTCGGGTGAATCTCGTCAGTTTGAAGTCTGGATGTGCTGACAGACAGCCACATAGCTCAGCTTAAAGCCAAGTTACCAACAGGCTGAACTTTGCTGGCAGTCCATTGGTGCACTTTATCCCAAAAATTGTTACAGCTGTTTGTACTTTTTTCTCTTTCTTTCCTAGATCTTTTTTTCCTTTGAATGTTTTTTGTTTTCTTTTTGCTTTTTATCATTTTTGCCTGACTGTTTGTGTGTGTGTGTGAGTGTGTTGTGTGTGTGTGTGTTGTGTTGTGTGTGTTGTGTGTGTGTGTTGTGTGTGTGAGTGTGTGTGTGTGTGTAAGTGTCTTTTTGTCAGGTTTTCCCACTTTCTCTTTCAATCGCTCGGTATTTGTCCATTTCTGTTTTCTTTTTTATATTTCAGTCTGTCTATTTTATTTATTTATGTATTCTTTTACTTCGAGGATAATGTAATAAGCGCTCATGTGCTTTTTTTTTTATAGATCTAGTGCCCGTATGCATGCAGTTTTGTCAATTCTGTCATCCATTCCCACCAGCACACAATGGCCTACTCTTCCACAAAGCCGAACGGGATTTAACGTGTGCGCAAGATGTCCTGCGTGCGTTCGCACACGGGACCTCAAGCTTATCGTCTCATTCGAAGAACGTTTCGGGAGAGTGGAGCTGGCACTTATGTTAACTCGGAGGAAAAAGCTCTTGAACGAGATTGGAACCTAGGCCAGCAGATCATGAGCGCATCACCCTAACCACCAGACTGCTTTGTCAATCAATATGTCTGTTTCTGCCTCTGTTTCAGTCGCTCTCTCTGTATCAATCTGCCTGTTTCCTTCTGTCTGTCTGTCTCTCTTTTCGTCTGTCTCTGTCCCTGCCTTCTAGCCCTGTCTATATGTTCCTGTGTCTGTCTGCCTGTCTGTCTGTTACACACACACTCTCTCTCACTCTCTCTCTCTCTCTCTCTCTCTCTCTCTCT
>CM054141.1:65500089-65517589 GCA_028751875.1 Rapana venosa
CACATCTGTATTCTGAGGATGACATACTCTATCGATTTTTTTACATGCTGGGAAAAGAACACAAGCATACAGTTTGTATTGGTGTAAAAAGAGATAGGCACGATCATTGTGAGAATTTGCATACATTTACAAAAGGGCAAGCGTCCGTTTGAACAATTTTCTTATCACCCATTCCATCTTTGCTACAAAACACACACACACAAACACACACACACACACATACACATGCAGGCGTATGCTCGCACGCACCCACACGCATACATACGTATACACACATGCATGCACACACACATACACGCACGCACACACGCACACACACGCACTTGCATGCTCAACTACACAAACACACACCTACACACACAAACACACACACACGCGCACGCGCACGTACACGCACGCACACACGCACATTCACACACACAATTAAGGTATAAACCTTGTCTGTATTCTGATTTTACATGACCTTTTAGATTTCTAAAACAGAAACAATGCAGACATGACATTCCAACTGGAAGAAAGAAAATAATATAAAATGAATATTCGAAATAAATATGCAATCATGACTTCAACTGGAAGTGATAAAATATAACAAAGATTCCAACTGCATTACCAGTTCTCAGCTATTTCACGAACTAGCTGTTGAGGCTGACACCTCCCTGCAAGCAATCTCCTTAGCTGTCAAAAAAATACCTAAACACAAACAAGAACTTAGCCAAACACCCTCTACGCTTCTCCCAGGTTGACTCTGTTCATCGATTTTCACATCTGTATTCTGAGGATGGCAAACTCTATCGATTTCTTACATGCTGGGAAAAGAACACAAGCATACAGTTTGTGTTGGTGTTAGAATAAATAAAAGTTAGGGACAATCCTTGTGAGAATTTGCATACATTTACAAAAGGGCAAGCGTCCGTTTGAATAGTTTTCTTAGCACTCATTCCATCTTTGCTACAACACACGGACACAGACACAGACACAGACACAACACACACACACACACACACACACACACACACACACACACACACACACACACACACACACTCACACACACACAGACACACACAGACACACACAAACACACACTCACACACACAGACACTCACACATGCATGCACGCACACAAGTGCGCGCAAACACAAACACACACACACACACAGACACTCTCTCACTCTCTCAATCTCTTTCTCTCTCTCTATGTTTGTCTATCTCTGTCTCTCTGTCTCTCTGTCTCTGTCTCTGTCTCTGTCTCTCTCTCTCTCTCTCTCTCTGTCTGTCTGTCTGTCTGTCTGTCTGTATTCATGCTCCTGTCTTATGTGTGTACTGTCTGTCACGTTCTGTCTGTATCTGTTCTCATGCCTCTATCTCATGTTTACACTGTCTCTCCCTCCCTGTCTCTCTGTCTTTATGTCTATGTGTCATGTTTCTACTGTCTATCACGTTTCTCTCTCTCTCTCTCTCTCTCTCTCTCTCTTCTCTCTCTCTCTCTCTCTCTCTCTCTCTCTCTCTCTCTCTCTCTTCTCTCTCTCTCTCTCTCTCTCTCTCTCTCTCTCTCTCTCTCTCTCTCTGTGTCTTCATGCCTCTGCCTCATGCTTGCACTATTTCTTCTGTTCTGTCTCTTTGTAAGCACTCCTGTGTTTTATGCTTGTGCTGTCTCTTTTCTGTTTCGTTCATTGTCTACATATCCCTGTCCCATTATCTTACCGTCTCTCCTGTTTGTCTCTCTATCTGTCTACATGCCCTTATAATAATAATAATAATAATAATAATAATAATAATAATAATAAATGGAATTTATTTAGCGCTGTATCTTGCACAGACAAATCAAAGCGCTTGCACTCAACTCATTCTTACACAGTCATGCAGCCAATAGCAAGTAATAGTTCTAACAAGTCCAAATACACACACACACACACACACACACACACACACACACACACACACACACACACACACACACACACACACCACACACACACGCACACACACGTTATACACTTTGGCAGGGTGATGGAATTTTTGACTGTTGAAAAGCAGGGATAGCTATGAAATGAAACAGGAGAGGAAATTCTTAGGTTTGAAACAAATATGTCTTGAGGCCAGATTTAAAAGAGTCACAAGAAGCCCTTTGGCGAAGAGAGATAGGGAGGCCATTCCAAATCGATGGACCAGAAACAGAGAAAGAGCGACGGCCAACAGTGGACTGGTTGAATCTAGGTGTTTGTAAGCACAAGGAATCTGCAGCAGAGCGAAGGGAACGAGAAGGGGTGTACAGGTGGAGACATTCACAGAGGTAGGAAGGTGCTGTTTTGTGGAGACATTTGTAACAGAGAGTACTGATCTTATACTTTATTCTTTGTGGCACAGGCAGCCAGTGGAGAGATCGCAAGAGAGGGGTAATGTGCTCAGATTTTTCCTTTCTGAGGACTAGTCGAGCTGCAGAGTTTTGAATACGTTGAAGGGAGTGGATAGATGATGCTGGCAGACCAGCCAAAAGAGAATTGCAATAGTCCAGACGTGAAAGAATGAGAGATGCCACGAGTTTTGATGTTGCCTCTGTGGACAGGTACTTTCGAATTGCACTAATACGCCGTAATTGATAGAAGCAGGACTGGCAGGTCTGAGTGATGAATTTTTGCATAGAGAGTGTGTTGTCAATAATGACCCCTAGATACTTTACAGCAGTGGATAGAGGGACTGATGCATTGCCGAATTCTATTGAAGCTGTTGTAATGGAAGAGAGTTTGTTTTTGGTCCCTACAAGCATGGCTTCAGTTTTATCAGCGTTTAGTTGTAACTTGTTCTCTATCATCCACTTTTAGATATCTTGAAAGCAGTAGGTCATATTCATCAAGAGGGAAGGAAGATTTTCAGGAGTGTCACTGCTTAGAATCTGAGAGTCATCTGCATAAAAGTGATGGTTGATCTGATGACGGTTAATTATATGTGACAGTGGAGCAGTGTAGAGAGTGAAAAGAACAGGGCCCAGAACTGATTCCTTCGGAACTCCACATTCCAGTCTGGAATTCCATTCTTATCTCATCATCTTACCGTCTCTCCTGTTTGTCTCTCTGTCTAGTGTCCTTTTTTCATTATTGTACATTCTCTCTTTTTGTCTCTGTCTGTCTACATGCCCTTATCTCATCATCTTACTGTCTCTCCTACCCTGTCTCTCTGTCTACATGCTTTCTGTTATATGCTTGCCTTCTAGGTGCCTGTATGTTTGTCTATCATTGTCTGTGGGTACTTATTGCCATGTTTTTGATATCTGTGTTGTTGTTTTGTTATTCTTCGTGTGTATACTTCTTACATCCTGACCGGTAGATGTCACGCCATTTACTTTCTACTATTCTCTTTTTTCTTCTGTTAATGTTCTGTCTTTTAATTCCTTTTCCATCCTCCCCCCTCCACCCTTCGTGGGGATGGCGGGGATCTCTCAGTATAAATAGCATCCCCACCTTCTGGAAATTCTGTGCTGGAAATTCTATGCTGGAAATTTCCTTTCATATCACTCTTTGTGTCTGCCTTGTTCCTTTTCTTCCTGTCACTGCCTTCTTGTCTATTTTCTGCCTTCTTGGTACTTTCTCCTGCCTTTTTCTCCACAGAAGGATTTAAATGATGAAAATCTCTCTGTTGTCGAAGTCGGATGCGCCGGGCCTGACTTGTCAGGCGCTTGACGCATTTTCGTTCATATAACAGACAACAGTTGCTGTCTTAGCGTTCGACAAAGAGGAAGAAGAAATCCTTTTGCTTTCCTTTTCTACAACAAACCATACTTACTGCTTTTGAAGTTACTACCACAGCTGCCACTGAAGCCACATCTGTGACTTGTCATTTGTGTTTTTTTGTCTGATCCATTAGAACGATACCAATGGTTAACATACTAACGACCTGTGTATTTTACTATAGCGGAGTTTTCTTTAAAAACAGCACCGATACAATTTTGTTTAGCCCAGCGTAAATTAACGCCCGGGCAGTTTCGAGTTGATTGTAGCAATCATTGGGTTCTGAGTAATACCAAAGCCAAAATCACCTTTACTCCCGCACCAGTGAAATACAACACCACTACTACATAAGATTAGAGGCTGCTGTGAAGTGTTCATGGCAGACTTCATTGCTGGGAGAGATACATCTTCCAGTCTGAGAGAGTGACAGCTACTGTGTCTGGACCAGGGGACAGCGACCTGGATCCTGCCTCCCTCAGAGTTAGGGAGGAGATGGAGAGGATGGAGAGTAGCCTGCAGGGAGAATAGTGACTGTGGGGGTTACAGTGAAACAGCGGTGCCCTTTTACAGAAAACCTGTCACATATATCACTTTTTTTTCGGTGTTATCAATACGTGAAAAGACACACCGATCATGACATTATGTTTAATATTCATAATTATCGCTCTATTGGATCAGACTAAGATCCTATCATACTAAGCCTACAGAGAGATCAGAATGGTGAGTGTGGAGGAACAACTGAAATGTCAAAAAAGTTCAGATGATCATATTGCTGTTTTATCATATATATGAAATTATTGTACAGATGATTACCATGCCTTATATATTTATTTATGTATGAAAGATGTATAAGGCAAGAGGTATGTTAGAAGGTCAGAGTTGATACACCAAAACTGTTGGATGTTTTTATTTATAGGATGATTCCATAAAATTCAAAGTGTTAGGAGTATTAAGAAAAGCACTGACGATTAGTGATTGCTTATGTAGAGACTGATTATTTCATGATAAGAAATAAGGTGATGGGATATGATATATATGGTCTACTCCAAAGATGGTTTACATATTTACGAAAATAAATTTAGGCACAATGTTTCTTTTGTAAAATAGTTGAAAAATTATCACTTTAATATGTCTTTTCGTTTCCCTGTATGTGATTTGTGTCTATGTCTCTATTTTTGTAAAAGCAAAGTTCGATGCACATTTACCTCTTTTTCTACCACTGTATCTCTCTGTCTGGTACATATCTTTCTGTCTCACTCGCTGCCCTTATTTTCCTTTCAGAGTGTCGGTGTGTTTCGTTCTATGTGTAGCTGTCACTCCTTTGATGTCTACATAGCTACTGTAAATCTGTTTTCCAGCCAGTCTTGTCCATCCATCCATAAACCACCGTTATTAAACATGCTCGTAAATACACACAAAGCACACACACATACACACAAATACACGCGCGCGAGCGCATACGCACCCAAGCGCGCCCGTGCATGTGCATTCAAGCAGGCAAGCAGACATACACACAAACACATCTCTCTCTCTCTCTTTCTCTCTCTCTCTCTCTCTCTCTCTCTCTCTCTCTCTCTCTCTCTCTCTCTCTCCTTCTCTCTCTCTCTCTTTTATATATATATTATATATTATATATATATATATATATATATTATATGTGTGTGTGTGTGTGTGTGTGTGTGTGGTGCGTGCGTGCGTGCGTGCGTTTGTGAGTATGTGTGTGCGCATGTATGCGTGTGTTTGTTTGTGTTTGTGCGTGCGTGCGCACCTGTGTGATTATATAGTTTTGATTTGAAGCTGTCTTGAAGAGCTTAGAAGCACATCGATTTTAGCTTTTTCCTCGTGATTCTCTAGACTATGATTTATACCTCAAGACACTTTTTTTTCAAACGTAAGATTCTCCCCTCTTGTTCCATTTCATTTTTGCCCCTGCCCTCAACAGCCAAAACCCATCACTCTGCCTGAGTGTACAACCTTTGTGTGTGTGCGTGCCTGCGCGCAAGCGTGCGGGTATACATTTGAATTTGTAAAAAAAACCCAAACCTATTAACTGTAACTGGCTGCATGTGAATAAGTAGGATGAATAAAAGCGCTTTGATTTGGTTTTTTTCGAAATATAGCGCTATATAAATTCCATGTATTTATTATTATTATTATTATTATATCATTATTATTATTATTATTATTATTAAACCAGGTCTCTTCATAGGATGATTAAAGTTAATATTCTGGACTTTTTGGTGACATGACTATCCCGCTAATGTTACATGTAACATAGTATTTAAACATCTCAATTTGACAGAACAGGGGGAAATTTAGAGGAGATTCCAGACGAGAGGAAATTCTGACACCAAAACTACTGACCACCCGAAATCTCCAATACCTGCTGTAGTGGCTAATTAAGTGTCCTTCAGACCATCAGCCTAGAAAGCATTGACGGTAATTTGATCTCCTTGTCATTAGCAACTGAATATTTAACACCAGAGAAAGAGAGAGAGAGAGAGAGAGAGAGAGAGAGAGAGAGAGAGAGAGAGAGAGAGAGAGAGAGAGAGAGAGAGAGAGAGAGAGAGAGAGAGAGAGAGAAAGAGAGAGAGAGAGGGATGAGAGAGAGAGAGGAGAGGAGAGAGAGAGAGAGAGAGGGAGAGAGAGAGAGGGAGAGAGAGAGAGAGAGAGAGAGAGAGAGAGAGAGAGAGAGAGAGAGAGAAGAGAGAGAGAGAGAGAGAGAGAGAGAGAGAGAGAGAGAGAGAGAGAGTGTTCAACGGAAATTTCTGCAATATGTAAGAAAAACGTATTGATTTCATTGCGCGTGATGTGCATCAGATCAAAGACGTTTTATGTAATTAACTTCAAACAATATTCCAGGGATTTTTGGTAAATTATACTTTAATTCTGAATTGATGATTGCATTTGCACAGGCATGAATGATTCTGAAAGCATTGAATAAAAGAAATGGAAAGGGGTTACGTTTCATCTCATTTCTGATCAGTTCTTTAAACAAACTCCAATCGTGTTTGCGATTTTATTTTGTGAAAATTTGGAGCCTTGTCATTTCCCGACATTTCGAGGAATCTGTGATTATGCCACAGCCGATGCCCAATAGAACTGTCCGTACGGTTTCAGTTTGAATGGCAACTGACCGTCGTTTTGTCTTTACAATACTGCAGTTGACGTTCTAAGAGAACATCAAGCTTCATGCCGCACACATTTATTGTACTGATTGATACCAAAGCATAAACACTGGACAGTTGTCCTATCACCAAGTAGTGAATGGACATTAAACAAAAACAAAAAAGCACTGGACAGTATTCTGATTTAGCATGGCATGTTCCAGTTCCAAAGCAGAAATGAGGCATTCTTCTTCGTTCCTTGGCCAGAGCTCTGAGGTTCACCAGTGGGGAGATTTTGTTTATGCCACCGTTGTTGCTCACCATGAATGTAGCCACGTTCCGACTTCGGGGATAAAAATGGCATATGATATTGGCCATTGTGACCAGAACAAAGGAATCATAGGAGAGAGAGATGAGCATGTGAGTGCGATCTTATTCTATAACGGTAAACTATCACAACAGGTTAGGGCACTGCAACACTTCCAGCTCTCTTATAAAATGGCCATGGAGGCCAAGACATTGTTACAAGTTAAGGGCATTAGCCGTCTACAGAATCACAGAACTCCTCTACAAAGCTTTGCGTTGTTCACATTTTAAATCCATTCTTTCAGTTCCACATCTGTATTCTTCGATAGAAAGCACCATCGATTTTCTGCATGCTTGGGCAGGCGCACAAATGTACAGCTTATATTGAGTTATATATATATAAAAAACAAAGCAAACTTTCAAGATCTGTATAATAATTCCAACAACATTCAAGCGGTAGGTGTCCATCCTTACACTGCATGGAACTTCTTTTCTGCCTTGTCTAAAGCTGGTTGATGGGCTGTATATCTCTTCTGTCTTTGTTCCTGTTTCTCTGTGTCTGTCTAGTAATGTATGTGTGTACAATTGCCACTTGCAGAGCTTTAGGCCGGCCTTAGAGTCTTGTCCCCATGGTCATGTCGTACGCCCTGCATGCTTGAAGTTGTGCTTTTACCAATACGTTTTCCTGATATTGTTCTGATTGTTCCGTTCCTTTTACTACTTCTTTTAAAACAACAAAAATTCCCTCCTATCGCAACTACAACCTGTGCCATAATTTATATTCTGCAGTCTGATTCTATTATAGGAAACATAAGGTGCGAAACCGTGCGGTTATTTTGCCCTTTTCAGGACTAATTTCACGTTACCTGGGATGTTTTACAGAACATGCTATATTTGAATTTTGCTCAATCTAAAATAACATAGTGGCAATTTCGATCAGCTTATAGTCCCTGGCACCAATCTAGCCAGCACCACATTAAAGAAAAGACTGCTAGCCTCCCCCCCACTCCTCCCCCAGCCCCACCCCCTTTAACAAAGAAGCAACCCTCTACATAGGACTAGAGAAGTTTTCATTGCAGACTTCATTACAGGGGAGAATACACCTTGCAGTGTCTCAGTGTGACAGCTGTCTGTCTGGTTCTATAGACAGCACTACCTCCTGGTTACCGCAAAGACGTCCCGACTGTTTGGGAGGCTGGGTACAGAGATGGTTTACACACGCATTCCTTGAAAGCCAGGTGTTATACTGCTGTTTTCTTTTCTTATATTATGAGATATACAGGATACATGGTGACGAGTAACTTCTGCTTTGTTTTTCTATGTGAAAAAAATGATTCATACAAAGACACGACTGATATACGTCATGTACAGTATTGTGATGAACAAATGAATGTTAGGTACACAATATTCTTCACAGAGAACTTACAATTTTAGGTAGACCAAGTGTTTGAAAACAAAAACGAAAGAAAAAAATCATGAACAATAATCTGCTTATTCATGTCTGTCACAGTGTTAAGCTGTAACTGTTGCTTCTAGTTTAGATAGTAGTTATACACGTGTCAAACAGGTCACTTTACTTCTGTTCATATTCGTTGTTAAACGTTCTGTCCCAGACTCCTTTTTAAACGTATGTCTGTACAATTCATTTCAAAGCTGTTCAACTTTCTGTTATGACGAGCCAGAACTCTGCCTCATAGTCACTCATACCTCAGTTATTTTTTGCCTTTCTCATTGCCTCTATTGTGTTTTAAACAGCATCAGCAAAGGCTATTTTGGCATTTCAATGGAGCATAAATTGTTCATTTGAAACAAACATTTCCTACACTGTTTGGTTTAATCAAAAAACAAAAGGTAGTGAAGGCAATGTTTTAAAACTTTTTAAAGATGTAAACCTGCACGTGTTTGGTAGTACACTAGTTGTGTGTATGTGTGTGTGTGCGTGCGCGTGCGCGTGCGTGTGCATGTGTGCGTGTGTGCGTATGCGCGTGCGTGCACGTGTGCCTGCCTACGCGTGTGTGTATGTGCGTGTGAGCGTGCATGTGCGCGCACGCGCACGTGTGTGTGTATATGTGTGTATGTATCCCTGCATGTTGCATGCATACATGACTGAGTGCTTGTATTTCTGTGCGAATGCTCACTTGTGTGCACTTGTTTGCATATAATTCACAATCATTTCTCTGTTGAATATACATACTTCGAGCTGACATCTTTTAAGTTTATTGGTCTTAAACAATACGAAATTTTAAAACCTTATTTTCTTATTTTATTCTTTTATATCGAGGATAATGGAATAAGCACTTATGTGCTTTTTTTACATCCAGTCCCCGTGTGTATGCGGTTTGTAAATTCTGTCATCTGTTCCCACCGGCACACAATGGCCCACTCTTACGAAAAGCGGAACAGGATTTAACGTGTGCGTAAGATGTCCTGCGTGCGTTCGCACACAGGGCCTCGGTTTATAGTCTCATCCGATGGACTTTGGGGGAAAATGGAGTCTGCACTGATGTTAACTCCAGGGGAAAATATCCCCTTGAACGGGAATCAAACCCGGGTCGTCAGATTGCGAGCGCGATGTTCTAACCACAAGGCTATCCCATTCTGAGTTAGGCAACACACTGTGATATTCGCCATTACATCTCCCAGTTCACTTCTGGACCCTCACCACCAGTCACCTTCCATCCTTTTACCCGACAATCCCCCCCCCCGCCCCCCTCCCCCCCCCCCCCCCCCCGCCTCTGTAACACATTCAAATATCCACTGAGTAAAAACCCTTTTCATGTTTTCACGCCTTCAAGTGCAATTGTTGTAGCTTTTCAAAGTCTATTTTGTCGCGAAAAAGTACCACCATTTTCTGAGAGTCTGTAACTAATCGCGTACAGCGCACCTAACACTTTTTAAAAAGGGAATTTGCAACTTTTGTTTTCAAAGTTTCGCCGTGCTGTATAATGTCTTCTTCACTGCCAGGAAGCCCGTATTTTGGCTGATATTCAGACCCTAAGGAATTGTTTTGTTCCAGTAAACATATGCGTTATTGCAAAGTATTAGAGACTCTTCGCGTATTAGCAAATACAGAACGCATTTGCTTTTATAGGGAGGTACTGTCGTTTTAAACCCCCCCCCCCCAAAAAAAAAAAAAAAAGAAAGCTTTCTTAGTTTGATATATAATCTGATCTACCAGTCATTGTTGGAACTGTTTTTTCAAGAAGTTGTGCAGGGAAAGAGAAAGCGAGAGAGAGAGAGAGAGAGAGAGAGAGAGAGAGAGAGGAGAGAGGAGAGAGAGAGAGAGGCACAGACAGGCAGAGCACACTATGTTAATATACTATTGAATTAGTCCATTTGTCTACACACACACACACACCACGCACGCACGCGCACACACACAAACACACACTTACATGCACTCTCTCTCTCACTATCTCTCTCTCTGTTCCTTTCTCTCTTTCCTCTGTCTCTCTGTATTTATGTCTCTGTTTCTCGCTCTCTCTCTTTCACACACACACACACACACACACACACACACACACACACACACACACACACACACACACACACACACACACCACACACAAACACAGTTGCACACACAATCTCTCTATTTCCATCTCGCACACAGACACACACATATTCACAGAGACACAGACAGACGGGGATACACACACACACACACACACACACACACACACACACACACACACACACACACACACACACACACACACACACACACACACGAAAGACGATGGAGTTTTCAAAGTGGAAATTCATCAGGTACAAGTGCATCTGACCTTTACACAGACAAAGTTGTAGGTAACTTAAACTTCTACATTCGACTGCAGCTGCCCCATTTGCATTGCAAGATACACTTATCCCTTACCTTCTCTAAGACACACTCTCTCTCTCTCTCTCTCTCTCTCTCTTCTCTCTCTCTCTCTCTCTCTCTCTCTTCTCTCTCTCTCTCTCTGTGTCAGTCTGTCTGTCTCTCTCTCTCTCTGTCTTTGTCTCTCTCTCTCTCTCTCTCTCTCTCTCTCTCTCTCTCTCTCTCTCTCTCTCTCTCTCTCTTCCCCCCCTCTCTCTCTCTCTTTGCGTCTATGTGTGTGTGTGTGTCTCTCCCTCTCTCTGTCTCTCTCTGTCTGTTATCTGTCTGTCTCTGTCTGGCTTTGTCTCTATCTCTGTTTGGTGGTGTGTTTTGTGTGTGTGGATGTGTGTGTGCGTGTGCGTGCGTGCGTACGTGGGTGCGTGCTTGAGTGCTTGCGTGCGTGCGTGCGTGCGTGTATGTATGTGTGTCATTGGTGTTCTGGTATTCTTTTATTTCGGGGATAACGGATTATGCACTCGTGTGCTTTTTCCATCCAGTTCCCATTTGTATGCAGTTTTTAAAAAAAATTTCATCCGGTGTGTGTGTGTGTGTGTTGGAAAGACTTGAGCTTCTTTTAGTTCTTCTTCGCTACGTGGCGTAATCTTCAGGTCTGTGGATTAAACATGGGCTGCTGGGAACACTTAGTCTGGCATCTAGAATTGTACTTGTTTCTTATTAAACCTGCCGCACTGTGGCAACGACTGGCAAAGTACCTGTGCAAAGAAGATCAGGAACTAGCTTTACATAGTTATACGCGTGAGAATCGCACATATGCACGCAGAAATGAAAACAGAGCTTGAGACTCGTACATATAATCATGCAAACACAAGCGCACACATGCACACACACACACACACATACACACACACACACACACTACATACACACACATACATGAACACGCCCACAGACACAGACTCAGGCACACACACGCACACAGACACGCACGCACGCACACGCACACACAGACACACACACACACACACACTTACACAATCACTAATCCACTTCACACAGTATCCAATTTGGAAATGTCCATGACAGAATGTTCCTTCTCTCTGATAGCAAAGAGAGAGCAGTAGGACACATTGGTGACAGAAAGAAGATGACCACCAGAAGGGGTGGCATAGAACTTGGTTCTAGACCCCTGCAGGATCTGGGTGTCAGTCTGTGTGTCAGTGGAAACAATTCTGAGCATCCTGTTATGAACTTAGTACAGGCCAAAAGTTTGTCACTTATGAGTGTCAACTGTGTACCGTGGCCTACATTCATGGTCTTATGCTTTAAAGTGTTATCTGGATTCTAGCTCAGCCATGACGTGCTCTTAGTACAACAACTTTTCATAGCTGTAAGCATCACCGAGTTATGTGTAAGCTACCACACTCCCTGATAATGACGATCCTCCTCCTCCACTTTGCTCCGGCCTTTGCTGGCTCTGCTGGCTTCATGGATTCTTATGCCACAGGATTCATAACAACCCATACTATTGGGTTTTTTTTTAAAGGAAAAGAGCCTCCTGTGAGGAAGGTATATAGCTGGCTATGTTGCGAGATACTTGAAAATAGTCATGCATATTAACTTCCCATTCAGTATGTATTTAACAGACTCACAGTGACCTGTAGGTTGGGAAATTGAGACTAATACGATATTCTAGGTGATTCTGTGTGTGAAGGGAGAACACATGTGCATTATGCATGTCGATGCACATTGTGCGCAAGCAGCAACATCCTGAGATTGTCTGCGAAGGCATTTGGCAAGTCGCAGAAAGAGGGGTAAAGCTGTTGATCTAACTTTTAAGAGGACTGAAATGCAGAGGACCAAAGCAATCGATCACAGTGGCCCGTGCCCTAATCCGCAGACTGGAAGATTAGACCACGTGGAGAAGAAGAGATAAAAGCAGTCAGCTCTGCACACACCGGGGAATAGGCCGCTCCCGTTTTAACTAAAGGAAGGAAGGAAGGAAGGTTCAGACTTTGTCAGAATGCGAATTCGGAAAACTGGTTGTCTGCAAAGTTTAAAGTTACCTAAGACTTTTTGGTCAAATTGTGGCTGTACTATTACTGATGAAATCCAGACGTTGACATGAGTACAAGAAAAGATGCAATGAATACACACAAAGAGAATATAGGTAAATATATACATATATATATATATATAGATATATATAGATATATATATATATATATATATATATATATATATATATATATATATATATATAGATATATATAGATATATATAGATATATGTATATAAATCTTCAGAGGTTCTTCAGGGGTGGTTGAAACTTCATCCATCCTCTATGTGTGTAATCCTGATCATTTATATATGTAAGTCCGTTTGGGCTCAGGTTTTTTTCTCCTTGAAAAAGCATGTGTGAGATTCTGTCTTTCCGTTTGTTGTTTGAGCGTTCACTAACTTGGTCAGTCCAAAATATCAGTCTGTGCACATTAACACACACTGCTATCTTTAAATCATACTGGCAAGTAAGTTCGTGCGTGCTTATGCTTTTATAGATTTACACACGATTTTAAACAGGGCACTAGGGAACTCATTGATTTTTATTTAAAAAAAATTGGGGGGATGTTGTCATTCTTAAAATCCCTATCGAAAATGCCACTGCATTGGCAGAAATCTAGCACTCAGATTTTGGCAATGGACTGGAACCAGCTGAAGTGCTCTTCATCTCCTCCCCGTTCTCTGCTGTTCCACTGGAATGCCTGTTTCTGGATTTCTTGGCTTCTTCTTGGCGTTCTGTCACAATGCCTGAGTGCCAGTGTAGTGCCAGTGTAGTGACAGTGTAGTGTAGTGACAGTGTAGTGCCAGTGTAGTGACAGTGTAGTGACAGTGTAGTGACAGGGTAGTGCCAGTGTAGTGACAGTGTAGTAATAATAATAATAATAATAATGCATGGAATTTATATAGCGCTGAATCTTGTAAAGCAACAAATCAAAGCGCTCAGATTTCATTTCATACCACTTTAAGTCACGGCAGATTTCTCTCCGTGAAATTCGGGCTGCTCTCCCCGAGGAGAGCGGGAGAGCGCGTCGCCACAAGCGCAGCGCCACCCATTTTTTTTTCTTTTTCATGTCTGCAACTGTATTTTTTTCCTCAACAGAGTGTAGTGACAGTGTAGTGCCAGTGTAGTGCCAGTGTAGTGACAGTGTAGTGACAGTGTAGTGACAGTGTAGTGACAGTGTAGTGTAGTGACAGTGTAGTGACAGTGTAGTGACAGTGTAGTGACGGTGTAGTGACAGTGTAGTGACAGTGTAGTGACAGGGTAGTGCCAGTGTAGTGACAGGGTAGTGACAGTGTAGTGACAGTGTAGTGACAGTGTAGTGACAGGGTAGTGCCAGTGTAGTGACAGGGTAGTGACAGTGTAGTGACAGTGTAGTGACAGTGTAGTGACAGTGTAGTGTAGTGACAGTGTAGTGACAGTGTAGTGACAGTGTAGTGACAGTGTAGTGACAGTGTAGTGACAGTGTAGTGTAGTGACAGTGTAGTGACAGTGTAGTGCCAGTGTAGTGACAGTGTAGTGACAGTGTAGTGACAGTGTAGTGACAGTGTAGTGACAGTGTAGTGACAGTGTAGTGTAGTGACAGTGTAGTGACAGTGTAGTGCCAATGTAGTGACAGTGTAGTGACAGTGTAGTGACAGTGTAGTGACAGTGTAGTGTAGTGACAGTGTAGTGACATTGTAGTGACAGTGTAGTGACAGTGTAGTGACAGTGTAGTGACGGTGTAGTGACGGTGTAGTGACAGTGTAGTGACGGTGTAGTGACGGTGTAGTGACAGTGTAGTGTAGTGACAGTGTAGTGACAGTGCTTGTGTGGTCAAGTCCAGAGCGTAACGTGCCACGCTTTAACCACCGGACCACCCTCCTGTCCCTGTGTGTTGTGTGTGTGTGTGTGTGTGTGTGTGTGTGTGTGTGTGTGTATGTGTGTGTGTGTGTGTGTGTGTGTGTGTGTGTGTGTGTTGTGTGTGTGTGTGTGTGTGTGTGTGTGTGTGTGTGTGAGAAAGAGAGAATCAAAGTAAAAATTAAGCTTCCATTTCCAGATGGTGCATTTGCTTTTCTTTCATGAAGCCATGCATTCATCCATCCATCTATCCATCCATCTGCGTCTATGTGTGTGTATATGTATGTAATTGTGTGTGCGTGCATGTGTGTGTGATTGTGTGTGTTTGTTTGCTCGCGCGCGTGCGTGAATGCGTGCACAGATGTATATGTATGTACGAGTATAGTACACACTTGAGAAGAAACTTACGTCTATGTCCTGCTTTCAAATTCCTCGCAATGCAAGCATTGATTCTCCAACCTCAGTTAGAAAAGTGTGTTCCCCTTTTGAAAGACAGTAAGAGAGCTTTCCATGGCTAAAGATAATTCCAGCACAGCAGTTTAAAACACAACACAACAGCACATGTGTATATAGGCCGTGACAGTTAGCTTACATCAATCAGTTTTAAAGCTTTTTGTCTTTGCCACGCTTATGCTATGACAGTCAGAAGCCTTTCCTTTTTCACTGGCACTAAGACTGATGCTCAAAGGCGGCAAGTTTCTGGAACAAAATGCGCCAGCCTGTGTCGTTAATCCTCCTTCTTCCATTTGTTGTTTGTTGTTTGTTGTTTGTTCTGCTGCCTTGTGGTGCTTTTCGGGAGGAGGATCAGTCTGTCGTCAGCATTTTGAGAAAGGATAGTGTGTGTGTGTGTGTGTGTGTGTGTGTGTGTGTGTGTGTGTGTGTGTGTGTGTGTGTGTGTGTGTGTGTGTGTGTGTGTGTGTGTGTGTGTGTGTGTGTGTGTGTGTGTATGAGAGTGTGTGTGTGTGGTTTTGTGCGTGTGTGTATGTGTGAAGGGGTTATTTTTGTATGTGTGTAAGAGGGTTATGTTTGTGTGTGTGTGTGTATGTGTGTGCGTGCGTGTGTGTGAAGGGGTTATTTGTGTATGTGTGTAAGAGGGTTATGTTTGTGTGTGTATGTGTGTGTGCGTGTGTGTGTTTGTGTGTATGTGTGTGTGTGTATGCGTGTGTGAATCAAAGTCACAATCAAGCTTTTATTTATAGATAATACATTGAATAGGCAGTGTATTTGCGGGTTTTTTTTCATCTAGCCTTCCACCTGTGTGTGTGTGTGCGTGCGTGCGTGTGTGGAGCGTGTGTGTGTGTGCGTGTGTATGTATGCGTGTGTTTGTGTGTGTGTGTGTGTGTGTGTGTGTGTTATTTTTAACTACTGTTATCTCTTCTTTGCAGCGTGATGCAATCTACAGGTTCGTAGGTTAAGGTGTGAATCCCTATGATCAATTCGACTGGTGTCCTGGATTTCAGTGTGGTTCAAGTTAAGGTCAACTGCTTTCAATATCTGTTTTGTGCTTTGTAAGACTTCAGTAGAGACAGGCTCAGTAAGTTGTTTTGTACACATGAACATGCAGGCATACACACAGGTGCACACTTAACATGCAAATACAGACATGCACGCAAAATTTTGCATATGTCTGTTTGAGTATGATTATATAAGTACACATTTACTCGTGACCACAAGTGTACATGCATGGACACACACATAGACACACACGCATACACATATGCTCACATGCATTCATGCATGCCCCGGCACACATACGCACACTCACACACACACACATAAGCACGCTCGCACGCACATATACAAGCTCCCGCATTTGCGCGTGCAAACAAACGTACACAACACACTGACACTCACACACACATACACTCACACACACAAACAAACAAACACACACACATACCTTCCCACACACACACACACACAAACACACCACACACACACAAACACAACACACACACACACACAAACATACAAACACGTGCGCCCGCACACTCACACTCTATACACAAATATGTACACACATCTACACCCATGTATGTTCTCTCTCTCTCATATACACACTAACACATATACACACCCACTCACATACACACACGTGCACACACACTCACACAAACATACAAACACACACAAACACACATACATACACACACACACACACACACACACACACACAACTTGTCTAATATCACGTAATGTGAAAAGACGTTAAATTAAAGAAGATATATATGCGCCTCACTACGCCTCACCACCCATAGTTCCAACTTTCCCAATTCGAATTCTACCAGGACATATAACCCCTTTATATGTCAAAATCTGAAATGTGTCACTAAAAATACACACTACCCGAAAAAAAAGCTTCAATTTGGCATGCAGCCACAGATACCGGATTTGCACTCTGAAAAAGTCCAATCCTTTCCTTTGGTTAGGACTAGAGGGACCATCACCAGTTGTATGTGCACACCTTGAACTACCTTTACATCTTCTTGGGGACGTGTTCTAATCTACAAGTTCGCAGATTAATTTAAAGTGTGAAGTACTGTGATCGACTGGTCTGCAATCTTGGTTTAAGTGTTCTCAAAGTTTACATCAAGAGTTTGAAGCTCTGGTGTGTGGCAAGGCAGACATACACACAGACAGGATAAGAGAT
>CM054141.1:65522589-65535089 GCA_028751875.1 Rapana venosa
AAAGGCTGTACATTATCAGGAATGTTTACATGTTGTCAAAATGTCCGTCCATTCTGTGCTCATTTGAAAGAAAAATGCTTCAATGCGGGTGGGAGTGTGTGCGTACGTGCGTTTGTGTTGCTATACGTGTATCCATCATTTATCACGGTCAAGAGGGCGTGTGTTAGCTAATCAAAGAAACCAGCAGGCTAACAAAGAAAGACGATCAAATAAAACGAACAAACAAACAAATAAGCCCACAAACGAACGAACAAATAAACACAAGAAAATAAACACCCACGCATGTATGTTCTCGCTCTCATACACACACACACACCCACACACACACAAACACAAATACACACACTCACATACATACACGCACTCACACACACACACACGCGCGCCACACACACACACACACACACACACACACACACACTTGTCTAATATCACATAATGTGAAAAGACATTAAATTAAAGAAGAATACACGAAAATAAACAGCAAAACAAACACGCAGAACACCCCCCCCCCCCCCCACAAAGAAACACACACAAAAACCGCAGAAGGGAAACAAAACATAAAGAAAACCAAGAACCGAAAAGAGATGTACTCAAACCAGAAGAAAACAACCACCATCAACAACATAAACAAACTTCTAAAAACAAACAAATCAGAAAAAAGCTGCATTAACGGTAGTGGAAGATCATCTCTGGGATTTTGAACCAGATCACAGAGATCAGCAAGCAATATCCAAACAGGATCTTTGGGATGTCACGTTGTTGTTCTGTCTTGTCTTGTTCCTCAGCTAAAGCTTCATTGTTCACCAATGGTGAGACTGTGTATGCCACCACTTTTGCTCACCATGAAGGCAGCCGCATCTCGACTTCGGGGATGTATGCTAGACATGTTCGTCTTTCCGTAACCCAGCGAAAATTAACATGAATTAGGGGATCTTAGCTTCCATACTTGATCCTCTGCAAGTGTATATACACGTAGGAGATTAAGGAACTGGCAGGTCTGCACTGGGAGTTGGCCTGAAAGACCGTAAGAATCCCCACCCTCATTTCACAAGAAGCTGCTGAGATTCAAGCCCATGAGTTCGTGGTCCCATAGGATTGAAGTGGAGCGGCCTTAAGCACTGGGCTACAGCGCACATCAGTCACGTTCTGACTTGGCGGATGGCTTTAGAAGCATGTGCCGTGTCTCCTTGGGATCAGCAGGAGTAATATATTGAGTCTTTCAAGCTCTAGGAAGTTCCAAATTTTGTTTCTTTATTTTCTACACAACCTAACCAAAATAAAAAGCACACGCAAAAAAGTAAACAAGCAGCAAACAATAAAAGCCCAATACCCAGTTATATTAAGCAAAACGATTCATGAACGAAAACGAAGTAAACAAACAATTTCACAAACAAAAACAAGAGAGATAATGACATAGAGAAAAAAGGATAATGAAAAAAAAGAGAATAAAACAAGAAAGGAATGGAGTCAGATTAATTAGTTTAGAGGTCAGATTGTTTATTTATTTGTTCTTCCCTGTCTTGTTTACTTTTCTATTTTGTTTCTGTGTTACTTGGTTGATTCCATGTTCTTTATGTTCATGTTCCTATTGTCTCACATCCTTAACGAAATTAGTTAAACCATATTGCAATGTGTACTACTTTAAGTCGCGGCAAAGTCATTTGCAAGAAATTCGGACTGCTCTCCTTGAGAGAAAACATATCGCCACAAGCGCAGTGCCAACTGTTATTTTGTTTCTTGGCTTGACTGCATGTGCATTAGTTTCCCATTCAGAATAGCTTTTTTCTACATAGTTTTGCCAGGGACAGCTCTCTTGTTGCAGTCAGGCTTTGAGTGTGCGCTGAATAGGTTGTACACACGGGGTTTCGGTTTATTGTCTAGTCTGTGAAACAAGCACCTAGACCACCACACGGGGTTAAGTGGATGGGGGAAAGTTTGGGGCTAAAACGGGGATGGAATCTGCAGTATCTGCTTTCTAGGTAGGTGCGTGACCTCTAGACCACCAATCCACTGATGGGTGGATATCGAGCAAAGTAATGTTTGACAATACTTGAGCATTTCAGTTGCATCAATCTTTAGCGATTGAAGATACATGTAATACTTTCTATAATAATTATGGTTACTTCTATGCTCTTCTTCTTTCTTTGTTTCTCTCTTTCTTTCATTCTTCTTCTTTCTTTCTTTTCTTCTTCTCTTCTTCTCTCTTCTTTCTTCTTCTTTCTTCTTTTTCTTCTTCTTCTTCTTCTTCTTCTTCTTCTCTTCTGTGTTTGTGTTTCTTTCTCTTTTTCTTCTTCTTCTTTCTTCTTCTTCTTCTCTATCATCATCTCTCACATATCGTCGTCGAATACTGACACAGCACCTATTGTCTCTCAAATGGGAGATTATTCATTTCGCTGCCGATAAGCGCCTAACGTCGTAAGAATCGCTATCCTTTAAGTCTTTTTTAGAGAAAAAAGAACAGGAGAATGGACCACGAAGACAGAAATAGTCCAAAATGAGGTGACAGAAAGAACAGGCACACAGCAGAAACAAAGAGAGGAAAAAAAAAAAAAAAAGGAATTCTTAACACAGAATTTCCTGAAGGCGGGGATGCCATTTATACCGACAGGCCCCCGGCATATTCACGGGGGAATATTGAAAACTAAGATCACAAAGACCTGTGATCTTCTTTCAAGCTTTCTCGGCGTTCATAGATGAAAGAAAGTCACGTTCTGCTTTAGCAATTGTCTGAACTGATTCATTCAGCACCGAGGGATATGGGAAGAAGAAAACAGAAACAGCAGCAAAGGCAATTAACAGCTTTCCACCAGCGATTGTTTGAAAACCCTACGTTAAGTTCAAAGTTTGTTTCTCGCTTAAATTCTCCCTTTATCGCATTTTTTTGTATTTTTGTTCTTTTATATGTAAATCTATCTGCCTGTTTGTTTCCCGACATCTCTCTCTCTCTCTCTCTCTCTCTCTCTCTCTCTCTCTCTCTCTCTCTCTCTCTCTCTCTCTCTCTCTCTACTCTCCACACACACACACAACACACAACACCATAATACACACACACACGCAGCACGCAGCACACAACACACAACACACACGCACACACAAACAACACACACACAGACACAGACACACACCACACACAGACACAGACACAGCACACATACACACACACAACTCACACACACACACACACACACACACAAACACTCGCACCATCCACACACCCACACACACCACACACACTCACACACACAACAAACATTCACACACACATTTCACGCACACACATCACACACAACACACAAACATTCACACACACAAACACACACACACACCTTCCAGACGTTCCCAACTGAATGATTTTCATCGCTATTGAAATGACACGAAAACAAACAAGCAGACAAATAAACAAACGAGTATGGCAGCTTGAAGTCACTGCTGTTTACCACTGGCCAGTGTCCATATTTCAACATGGGGCCTGTCCCTCTGCAGGCTCTCTCGCAGCAATCGGCAAATGGCTTCCCTGGCAAAAAACACCCTATGGTATGTGGTGTGGATAGGAAACTCCCCAGGAAGGAGCTTAGTGTTACTGACGTGACATTTGGGTCCCATGTTGTCATCGAAAGTGGCTTGTAAAGGTTGCACTTTTCCATATACAAGGTTTTTGTTAATGCACTCCAGCTATGTCAAAGCACTGGCGTTAGTATCATCATGCTTATGCTAGTTTTGTCACATGATTGTGAAATAAGAAGCTGTCAAATAAACGTTGACAGTTGGTTATTTTGCTGGAGCTGTTTATAGCTTTTCATGAAACAAACTGAAAAAAAAGCAAAAGTGGCAAATAAACAAAAAAATTAATAAAACGAGCACGTGAACGCGTAAATGAACAAAGAGGCAAATACCCTAAGAAATGAAGAAAGAAAAATATAAAAACTATCCACCAGCAATCAACTTAATTAAAGAGAAAAAACAAACAAACAAAAACAAAGCGTTGCAAACAACACAATAATAACAAAATTAATATTGATACACAAGATTCACAGAGGTAAAATTCTGAGTTAGATGGATGCATATTAAAATATCTATAGTTACATAATGCCATTGTACAGTACTTTTTTTTTACATCATCTTTCATTTACTTGTGTACCATCATTCTGACAGAACAGTACACAGAAAACTCCAAAACAGTCTGAAGACTTTGAAAGTGCATTGTTAATACTCCACAAGCTCATTCTGTGTAACTCGCTCACAAGATAAAACTACATTAATATTAAAGTATACTTCTCGTGATGTACAAAAATAAGATAAAACGATATCAATCTTAATCTATAATTCCCATGACTTATAACAAAACATTCCTACTATCAAAACTGCAGTGGTCTTCGACACCATTTTCAACTACAACCCAGATTCCTCAACGAGAATCACAAAGATCAAACGACCCCTTTTAGCATCACTCAGAAAGATCTTTGAAAAGCGTTTCAGGATCACTCCAGCCACGTTCCAGCTAGTATACAGCACTGCAGACATGTTCAGCACAAAGTGATTAGCTAAAAGGTGTGTGGTAGATATTTCCTTTGAAATTTCGAGGATTATCAACCTCCCTTACAAGTATGTAGTTTATCGCAAATTTATCACACGTTCTCACGTTTCTGTCTTCACTGTGGTAATTTGAAAGGAAATGTGGATGAGAGTATGTATAGCGTACGTGCGTTTCTGTCTGCCTTTCTTTTTTGGGTGTGTTTGTTTAGTTTTTGTTTAGTTTTGTTAGTGCTTTTCGGGAGGGGGGCGGGGCGGTTGTAGCAAAGCTTCGGCAGTTGTTTCGGCAATATCCTCGCCATCAATTCAATTTTCTGATCGCCATTTCTAGGAGCCACTATTTCTGACAGCATGTGTACATTTACCTAGCGTCTAGTAGCTCAAGTCGCAAAGAAAATCTTACACATTTGCGATCAGTAATCTCCAGCAATAGCTTGTGAAATCTTCAGTGGTGCCCCCACGTTTCAATGGACTACGGGGTAGGTGAAGGTGGAGGAATCTCCAGGATTTAAACTCTGGATCGTAGAGATCAGCAAATTTTTCAACAGCAGTCTAAAAAAATCACTAAGTGCTCAAAGAGAAGATAGTCACGCTGTTGTTGTTGATATCGCTGTTTTTGTTGATGATGAGAATGCTGTTTTTGCGCTTTTCCTGAAGAGGATATTTTCCTGTGGAGTTAACGTCAGAGCCGAATCTACCTTGCCCACCTCTCCGTATTAAAATCCTTCCGATGAGACTATAACTGAAGACCCGTATTTGAACGCACGTAGAACATCTTGCGCACACGTTAAAATAAGTTCTGCTTTGGGGGAAAGTAGACCATTGTGTGCCGGTAGGAACTGAAAACAATTTTACCAAACGCACGCACGCAGGAACTGGATGTAAAAAAGCACACATAAAGTTCCTTTTCCATCAACTTCGGAAAAAAGAATGACTAGAAATAAAACTCCAGGAGTCTCAAAAACATTTGTTCATTCTCTCTCAACGTGCACCTGGTAATTACCCACAACTATACTTATGCACAGGATGGAAGTGTGTGTGTGTGTGTGTGTGTGTGTGTGTGTGTGTGTGTGTGTGTGTGTGTGTGTGTGTGTGTGTGTGTGTGTGTGTGTGTGTGTGTGTTGGACACTTTTTCAAGTATTTTGCCGTACAGGCAGCCTTACTCCGACTTCAGAGCACTTTTTGTCTCCTTTAAAGGAGAGTGCAGATTGCTAGACGAGGACCTTCTCAATGATGATCACAACAAGTCTCAACACAACACATCACAACATCACGACATAATGGGATATAGGCCTTGGCACTAACCCACATCAAACACTGACACAGCTTTCAGCATAGGCAACGGTCACGACCTGGTTCAGAATAATCCCTTGCAAACCTGACAGATACCGAGGGATCAGAAACCAGGAAAGAGTTAGAGATTTAGTTTTTCGTTCCTCGGCTTGAGCGCTGAGGTTCTCTAAAGGTGAAATTTGCCTATGTGGCCGTTTTCTCCCATCACGAAGGTAGCCATTTTCCAACTTCGAGGTTCTACGCTGGGTATATTCCAGGCTCTGTAACCCGCCGACCGCTGACATCAACTGCGGGATCCATAACGTGTAAAACTGATCTCCTGTATGTGTATCATACACGGAGGGAATAGGCACTGGTAGGTCTGTACTCGAAGTTAACATGGAGATCGTAAAAATAATCGTCCTTAATTCAATAGACGTCTCCAAGATGCGAACCCACGACTTCATGGTCCCGTAGGATTGTAGTCGAACGGTCTTCATCGCTCAGCTATAGCGTCCGTCTGAGATGTATGTAAGATGTTAGAAGATGTCAGGCTAAAGCTATGGAACATAATAGCGTGTGAGTAGGCAATATTTATATAACCCATCCCTCTGTCAAACTGATAGGATCTGTGTGTGCATGTCTGTCTGGCCATATGTCTGCGTGTGCCTCTCTCTTTCTCTCTATCTCCTCTCTCTCTTTCTCTCTCTCCCCCTCTCTCTCTTTATCTCCGGATGTGTCAGGTTGTCAACCACCCCATTGTTCACTCAAGGGAAAGCGACCCCTCCCCTCGCACAAATGCATACACATTATCGCCACAAATTAATTTCACGCCACGCTGAAACAGCTTTTGAACCAGTCATTCTTATGAGATTGTTGAAATCTTAAACAGCTCTTCTGAAAATTGGCGCGATAGCTTCCGTAATACAAAAAAAATAATTGTTGTTGTCTTGCTGTTGTTGCTGTTGTTGTTGTTGCTGTTGCTATTGTTGCTGATGCTGCCCATTTAAAACCTTTGCATCATCTGTATTCAAACTAACGTTATTGGGACATGTGCTGTGTCGCAAAGTGGCTGTTGTCATAAAGGGGACGGGATAGCCGGGTGGTTAGAGTGATGCGCTCGTGATCTGCTGACCCGGGTTCAAATCTCGTTCAAGAGGATTTATTTCTCCGGAGTTAACACCAGTGCAGACTCCACTCTCCCCAAAAGTCCTTCTGATGGGACTATAAACCGAGGTCCCGTGTGCTAACCCACACATATCTCGCGCACACCTTGAAACCGTTCCGCTTTTTGCAAGAATAGGCCATTGTGTGCCGGTGGGAAGGGATGTCAAAATTTACAAAACTGCATACACAAGGGGACTGAATGTTTAAAAAAAGCACATGAGTGCTTATTTCATTATCCTCGAGTTAAAAGAATAATTGAGAGAATAACAGGGACAGGCATGGAGGGAGATAGGAGCTCCTTCTTGTGTCTGAAAACTTCCCGAGAAAAAATTTAAAATACTGTTTTCACTCGGTTGACTATAAATAGACAGAATAGACATTGCAAGAGAAACGATTCCAAATTTGACCATTTGTCTTATCCTTATTAGCGTGCAATTTGGGTTTTTAAAAAAAATTGGGAGGGTTAAGGAATACTCCTTTTAAGTTCGCAGTCTCCACTGGTTTATTAGTGTATATCTATCTATCTATCTGTCCCGTAGTCTGACGACCGTGGGGGCACCCTCAAAGACTCAACAACCAGTTCCCTCCATTCCTCTCTCCGTTCTGCCTTTCTCAGGGTTTTGTTGAGTTCTAGGCCTGTCCATTCGCTGATGTTATCCTCCCAGCTCTTCCTTGGTCTGCCTCTTCTTCTTCCTCCTTGGACAGTGCCTTGTAAAACTGTCTTTGCAAGTCCTTTGGATCTTGTGACATGCCCATACCATTTAAGTTTACGCTTTTTCACGATCGTTAGAAGGTTCTCATAGGGTCCAATGGTTTGCTGGATTCTGTTATGCACGCTTTCGTTGCTTATGTGGTCTTTGTAGGAGATGCCAAGGAGTCTCCGAAAGCATCTCATCTCCACCGCCTGTACTCTTCTCTCCAAATCTGCAGTCAGGGTCCATGATTCACAGGCATACAGAAATATGGATATGACAATGGAGCGCATTAGTCTGATCTTGGAGATAAGTGAGATATTTTTATCTCTCCAGATGGTGTTTAGTTTTGACAAAGCTGTTATTGTCTGTGCAGTCCTGCATACTACTTCTGGCTTGGATCCCTGGTCGGATACAATGGCTCCCAGGTACTTGAAGCTTTGAACTGTTTCCAGCTTCTGGTCATTAACCCTGATATCAGTGCTAATGCCGTTGGTGTTATTAGTCATCAGTTTGGTCTTCTCTGCACTGATTTCCATGACGTATGTTTTGGAGGCCTTATTCAAGTGTTCTGTTAGGCTGGCAAGCTCTTTTTCTGATCCTGCTATTCCATCAATGTCATCTGCGAAGCGGAGGTTTGTGATCGTTCTGCCACCAATGCTGACTGATCCTTCATGATGTTCCAGTGCATCAGCCATGATTCTCTCAGGAAGATGTTGAAAAGAGTGGGTGAGAGTAGACAACCCTGCCTTACTCCAACTGTTGTTGGAAACCATTCTCCAATGTTGTTGTTGTAGTACACTGCACTGGTGGCCTCGCTGCACAGCTGTTTGATGACTCTGATGAGGTTTGCATTGATGCTGTACAAATTCATGGTTGCCCACAAAGCTGCATGCCACACCCTGTCAAATGCCTTCTTAAAATCGATAAATACGTGGTAACGGTCTTGTTGATGTTGAAGGTACCGCTCACATAGTATTCTGAGGTTGAATATCTGTTCTGTTGTGCTGCACCCTGCTCTGAAACCTGCTTGTTCCTCAGCAATGATGGTCTCTGCTTGTGGCTTCAGTCTATTCAATATTATCTGCAGCATGACCTTGCTTGGGTGGCATATGAGGCTGATTGTGCGGTAATTATGGCATTGTTGTAGATTTCCTTTCTTGGGGAGGGTGATGATGAGTGACTGTGTCCATGGTGTTGGCCATTTTCCTGTCTGCCAGATCTTGTTGCAGATTCTTAGTAGGGCGCTGATCATGGCTTCCCCTCCAGCTTGAACCAACTCAGCTGGAATGTTGTTAGCCCCTGCTGACTTTCCCTTTTTCAGCGATCTGACTGCTGTTTCCACTTCTTCTCGGAGGATAGGGTGACTGTCTGTGTCTTTGCTTGCGGGTACATTAAGGACTTCTGGATCTCCTGCGGTTCTATAGTTATACAGGTCGGAGCAGTATTCTGTCCATCTGTTCAGAATATCCTGGTCGTCAGTGAAACACTTCCCAATTTTTGTCTTGGATTGTTAAACCTTTTCCCTGTTTTGTGCTAGTCAGGTCTTTCACCAGCTGATATACTTTCTTGCTATTGTTTTTCTTGATGTTCTCTTCGATGTCTTGGCACTGTTCACCGATCCATTTCTCTTTTGCCTCCGTCATGGACTTCCTGATTCTTTTGTTGACTGCCCTATATTGTTCTGCTTTTTCTTTTGTTTCATTTTTCTTTTTCTTCATCTCTCTACGCATGTCGCATAGTTGTAGGATGTTAGGTGTAACCCATGGTTTTTTGACTGGTCGGTGTTTGCCAAGAAGCTCGCTTGCTGTTTCAGTCACTGCTGTATTGAAACTATTCGTCAGTTTATCTATGTCTGAGTCTATCACAGCTACTGGTAACCATGTAACCCAGTACCACCTGCCACATGTGGGGAGTAAACCCAATCAAAAAATCCGACCTGGAGAGGGATGGGCTCCGCCAGGTTTGATTTGCCCAAGATACACCCAAATATGACAAAGACAGCCAGAATTTCCATACCGGATCGGTCGTCGCCCGGGTTACCAAGGACCGCGCCTTCTGTTGCTCATCAGGACAGAGGTCGAAAGTATGCTACTGATGTAAAACACAACAAAATCCGTGCCAGAAACAACACCATTATTGGCACATGGAATGTACGGACACTAAGAGCTGCAGGCAAAGTGGAAGAACTGACACATGAGATGTCCAGATATCAATGGCACATCCTTGGGCTCTGCGAAGTAAGATGGAAAAACATGGGAGAAACAACGACCCAGGAAGACCACAAATTATACTACAGTGGAAAACAGGATAAACACGAACACGGCGTGGGGTTTCTCGTTCACAAAGACACCGTGAACACCGTCATGAGCTGTCAGCCTGTGTCCAGCAGACGTATTACCATCCGCCTGAGAGCAACCCCCTTTAACATAACTGTAGTACAGGCATACGCCCCTACATCAGACTGCACAGATGAAGCCATAGAATAATTTTATGACCAGCTACAAGAGGTTCTGAATCAAACTCCGAAGAAAGACATCCTCGTTGTGCAAGGTGACTGGAATGCCAAGGTAGGGGAAGATGCATGAAAAGATTGGGAGGGCGTTTGAGGGCCACATTGTAATAACCAATCAAATGAAAGAGGCTTGAGACTCCTGGAGTTTGCCAGTAACAACCACCTCCAGCTAGTGAATACACTTGGCCCACACAAGAAATCCAGAAAATGGACATGGCATAGCCCAAATGGAGAACACCACAACCAAATAGATTACATCATGGTGAAAAGACGGTTTCAGTCTAGCGTTAACATCGCACAGACACGAAGTTTTCCAGGAGCAGACATAGGGAGTGATCATGATCTTGTGATGATGACTTTCCGACTACGTCTAAAGAAAATCCACAAGCGGAACAACATCAGGATCAAATTTGACCTCGAGAAGCTGAAGGACCCAGAGGTATTAGAAATTTTTCAAGCAAGGATAGGTGGAAAGTTTGCAGCACTCTAGTGTATATAATTTTCTTTTATTGCTATTAATTTGGATCATGTTTCCACGTGTGTTGGCCCCCCAAAAAAACAACAGCAACAACAACAAAAAACACCAACAACATTCAACGATGCGCTAGGCAGGTTAAGAATATTGTCCAGTTATGTATCGACCAGGTTTTGCGTAGTTTGAAGGCCTTACTGTTAGCGACAGGATGACCGTTTAATGACATGAGAGACGGGCCATCAATTTCTGGGAGATGCCTTTACTTCCTGCCCATTAGCTGAAGAGTCAGACGAAGGTGTGTGATATGAAGAGTGGCAGGACAAAGAGGAAAAATGATAGGACTACAAAATTCATTGAAAGGGGCTGGCTTAAGTGGGCGGGTTTGGTATGATGGAGTGAGAGTAAACAGGGTGTGTCTATCAAGGAAGCTGTTGAGAGCCAAAGAGAGAGAGGGAGAGAGAGGGAGAGAGAGAGAGAGAGAGGGGGGGGGGGAGGGGGGAGACAGAGATAGACAGACAGACAGAGACAGATAGAGATACAGAGAAAGAACAATTTTTTTTTTTGAACAATTTTTATTTTTCAGAGGGTAGTAGATTAAGCAATACATGCTTTTTTACATCCAGCCCTCAAAATAATAAATAAATAAATAAATAAATAAATGAATAAGAAACGAAAATATGCATATTGACATAGATTACATGGAAAACAATACACACACAGACGCACACACACATACTGGAAGGCAAGCAAGATATAGAGAACATCAGAGAAAGTGCTTAAATATACTCAGAAATAATCAAAAACAAACAAACAGAATTTGAATAGGAATGGATATTAACAATAACTAATTATACCATGCGCAGGGACAATTTGTGTAACTGAAACTACTAACAGTTTGATTAAAACATTTGTGGTGAAAGAAATGCGACATTTTCATAGGTCATTAGAAAATCATAGAACAGACTCTTAAATCTTGAAAATCCTGTTTCATCTTTTAGAAAGGTTGGGAGTCTATTCCAAAACCAGCTTCCAGAATATACTAAGCTTGATTTAAACAGAGTAATAACTGGTAAAGGGAGGTTAATTTTATGTGAATGTCGAAAATTGTTTTCGCTGAACATGCTGCTTAAGGAAGATGGGGCACTACCATGAAGAATTTTATGCATTAGTATACCTTTATTAAACAGCAATCGTGTTTTGAGAGGAAGAATATTAACATTTTTGTAATCTGAAAATGTTAATGAAGATGACTTATCTAATACTATTTTGACAGCTCGTTTATGTATACTGATTAATGGTTTGAATAAGTTATTACTGGCTAAATCCCATAGTGTAGATGCATAATCCACAGAAGACTGAATAAATGAATAAAAAAATATTTTTCTCGCATGCAGATTTACAAAGTGTTTGATCTTATTTACCTGGTAGGTTTTGGAGGCAATTTTCTTTGTTAGATTACGTATATGTACAGACCAAGACAAATTATTATCGATGGTTATCCCCAAAATTTTATGACTAGAAACTTCTTCAATTTTGACACTGTTGACGTAAATAGAAGGCAAGCTTATGTTAAGATTTTGACGTTTTTGTCTTGTTGATAACAGCATAAATTTTGTTTTACCTGGAGAGAGACAGAGAGATAGACAGACAGACAGAGACACACAGAAAAAGATGAACAAGAGCAGAGACAGATAGACAGATGGTGAGTGAGAGCGTGTGTGCTTTGTCTGTATAAATATGTGTGTACTTGCGTGCCTGCATGTGTCTATAATTATGTGTATGTATCTCAGCATGCACGTGAACGTGCGCGTGTGCGCGCGCGTAACATAATACATATTTGTGCAAG
>CM054141.1:65540089-65550089 GCA_028751875.1 Rapana venosa
GTGTGTCCCTGTAGCAGCCCCCGTTCCGAGTGCCACTCCCCCGTCTGCAGAAACAGCAGTGATAATTATTATCTCCAGTTAGTCCATGGTGGTAGTACTGTCGCCTAAGCTTACGTAAAATGCTTTGTCAGATAGCTATAACTATGAGCAAAGTGTGAACGCGTGTATTGAAACGCCTGTGTTTTGAATTGTTTGCTGTGCAAGGATCAGTGACATTTGAAATCTATAGATTGCTATAGTTGCCGTTATTTATAACTTTTATGAGTATGCTATCGTTATCATCATCATCAGCAGCAGCAGCAGCGGCAGCATCATCATCATCATCAGTAGTAGTAGTAGTAGTAGTAGTAGTAGTAGTAGTAGTAGTAGTAGTAGTAGTAGTAGTAGTAGTAGTAGTAGTAGTAGTTTTATTATTATCATAATTGTTGTTTGTTGTTTAATCATTATTAATAATAATCATGGCAATCATCATCATCATCATTATCATCATCATCAATATGATCATTATCATCATACTTGTTATTTTATCATTATCAGAATTATCATGATGATGATGACAATCATCAACATCATCATCATTATCATCATCACCATTCCAATGTCATGATTAACATTGAACGGGGGCCTTGAAATAAATATTATTGTCTGCATGGGCTAGTCTTCACTAAATGAGCACATTTTTGTCAAGCATTTGCTCATTTTGCTTATTTCTCTATGTATCTATCTGTTTATGTGTGTGTCTTTACACATCCACTGAGTCAACACAGCTTTCTGTGAGAGACTGCCTGCACTGACCTTGTGTGGGCCTTTGTCCAGGCTGACCGTGACGATGTCCAGCTTGTAATCCTTTCGGTATCCCCTCTTGTCAAACTGCACGTGCCCTGTCAACCCCTCAAAGCTGATCTGCCCACACACACACATGCACACATGCAAGCATACACGCACACACATACACACATGCATATATGCACGCACATGCATACATATGCACGCACGCACGCACACACACATAAACACATGCATGCATGCACGCACATGCATACATGTGCACGCGCGCGCAAGTGCACGCACGTACGCACGCGCACACATACAAATACACACACATGCATGCATGCACGCACACACACACACGCATACACACACATTTTGAATTGCTGTAAGCTGCCAGTTAACAAACTAAACCATTGACTGCAATTTTTCAAAACTCCTTTTAAAGTATAGTAAACAAAGCAAAAACAACCAATAGCTATATAAATTATTAGATGAATTAAACAAAATCAATAAATCAGTCAATAAGTGAAAATTAGTAAGTGAGTAAGCAACAACATAACTAACTTAAACAAATATTTGGATAAATAAACAAACAATGATAAACAAACATATAGGAACAGGAATACGGACGCTCAGTGAAGCGCATGGCAAAACTAAGTGAGGTTCAATGGTGGGAGAATTTATGCCGGAATGAAATCTGTATTGTTGAAGGCTGCTTCAAAAATATGGCGCCGTTAGAATAAAGGGCTGAGAGAGCTTCATTTTGCCTGTCAGCCACAACTGCAAGAAGGCGACAACCTATGGAATATATTTGCACATTTCCAGGGAAAAGGCATTCAGCTTTGAATCAAGAACACGGAACCAATTTGACGCCATTCTCTCCTTCCCTCATTCCCCCCCTCCTATTCCCACGCCCAGCCACCCTCTCCCTTTTTTGTTACTCTATTTATAGCGGGGTCTCTAACTGTTGTTCCAACTACGCAAATATGCAGTCTTACGAGACCATTTTAAAGCAATCCAGTATGCTATTATCACTTAAATTTTGGTCAGAGAGACCTTTTTGTTCAAGCTAGAAATCAAGAGACGACTTAGAATTAAAAAACAACACCCCAACAACAGCAAAAACAAAGCCACCCCCAAAAACTGTGTTAATGAAAGAATAGGCAGAAACGACATCAAAAAGTGTTTAAAAAAAGAAGAGAAATAATAGGTAATACGCGGGCAAGCAAACAAGCGCAAAAACAACAAAATAATCATGAATAATACAATCCCGCCATTGCATGTGTACAATAGAGCAGCTGGTGCTGATTTGAAAATGTCTCCTTCATTGTCTGAAAAAACGTTTATCAGAGTAGCCAGGAATAAGATTGCATTTGAGAGAGAGAGAGAGAGACAGACAGACAGACAGAGACAGAGACAGATAGAGACAGAGACAGAGAGAGAAATAACTTTCTGTTGGATTCCATCGCACAGTGGTTTTTACTACAATGAAAAAGTTGACATTCTTGCAAAAAAAGGAGGGAAGGGTTTATCAGAAGTGACACAATTAGTACTCCCCTTTTCATTGCAAGAGTGTTATCATATTGTAATACAATCACAACAAAAGTTATTTCAGTGTGAGGAAAGGAGACTTGGTTGTCTAGACACACACAAAGAAGTACGTAAATTTGAGTCTTTCGTCAAAATACGAGAACATGATGTATACTGTTCAAAGCAGATTGTTTCCTTAGCTTGTAGATGGAAACTGAATTGCTTCAAGACAAAATATGCTGGAAATGCCTTTTGCATATGCGGTAATAATATAACAGCAGATCATATATTAACATGTGGCAGTTTAAAAGGGCACATTCCCGTTTTGATGGCATCCTCTCCATCAGCAATATTTAGCAGTCTGTCACTTATGTACGACTTTTTTAGATCGCTTATGCATAGTCCAGTTGGTTTGTTATTATGATTGCTTTGGACTTTAAAGACGCTCTAGTCCAGAAATTATTTTTCGAGCTTGTTAGATTTTAAAAAAAAATCATTATCCACAGTTGTTACATTCCTATTGTTTATTTTGTTTGTGTCATAGGAGGGGGCTAGAGATATTGTGGTTGTAATTGGGTTTTTGGCTGTTGTTGGGTGTTTCTGGCTCTTGTTTTAAGGGTTGAGCTTCTTTCTTCCAGGGGTGGGGTGGGTGAGGGGGGGTGTTGCTTCTTGGGTTTCTTTTGAGGGCAGGGGAGGGGGTTACACACATTAAGATAGGTTTGTGTTTTTTCATGTAAAATTCAGTAGTTGAAATTTTATGTACATTTTTCATTGGAATTACTGATTTTGTTAGAAATTGTTAGAATTGCATTTTCCTGTTGTTTATTGTAGTTCAATAGGTTAGTAATGTAACGGTGTTGTTTTTGTTTTTTTCTATAATTTTGGTTGTTGTTTTTCTATATATATATATCTCTTTTGTAATTTTGTTTATCATTTCGCATGCATTGATCCCCTGAAATTCCTTCTCCTGTACAGTACCAACTACACCCTCCTCCCTTGACACTCATACACCCTCCACCTCCCCTGCTGCCCCCCCCCCTCCCCCGCCCCGTCTAATATCACAACTGTGAAAAGACGTTAAATGAATTTGAACAGAGAGAGAGAGAGGAAGACAGACAGACAGAGGCAAAGACAGAGACAGAGACAGCAAAAGACATTGAAAGGCAAAACACAAACCAAAAAAGGCCACTTTGTTGTATGTGTGTGTGTGTGTGTGTGTGTGTGAGAGAGAGAGAGAGAGAGAGAGAGAGAGAGAGAGAGAGAGAGAGAGAGAGAGAGAGAGAGAGAGAGAGAGAGAGAGAGAGAGAGAGAGAGAACAGACACAGACAGATAGACAGAAAGATAAGCAGAGAGAAAACTAGATAGGCAGAGGCTGGGAGAGATAGCGAGAGACGCAGAGAGACAGAGAAAGGCCTAGACACTCACTGAACAACAAGTCAGTGAGAGAGATAAACAAAGGGAGAGACAGATTATATATATATATATATATATATATATATATACATATACATATAGATAGATAAATAGATATATAGATAGATAGATAGATAGAGATAGATAGATAGATAGATAAATAGATAGATAGATAGATAGATAAATAGATAGATAGATAGATAGATAGATAGATAGATAGATAGATAGATAAACAGAGAGAATGAGAGACAATGAGAGAAAAAAATGACAACAACAATGTTTTATTAAGGTATGCTTTCAGGCCAATTCACGAGGGGACAGAGCGGAGGGGACTGGGAACAAACACATAATTATTCAACTGAGACGAGAAAACAATTCACAACAGCCCAGAGAGAGAGAGAGAGAGAGAGAGAGAGAGAGAGAGAGAGAGAGAGAGAGAGAGAGAGAGAGAGAGAGAGAGAGAGAGAGAGAGAGAGAGAGAGAGAGAGAGAGAGAGAGAGAGAGAGAGAGAGAGAGAGAGACAATGACAATGACAATGACAAAGACAAATTCTTTTATTCGAGGATAATGAATAAGCACATATGTGCTTTTTTACATCCAGTCCCCGCCCGTTAGGGATACATCTTAATAATAATAACCCAATACTTATACAGTCTCAGAGAGAGAGAGAGAAAGAGAGAGAGAGACAGACAGACAGACAGACAGGCAGGCAGACAGACAGACAGACAGACAGGCAGGCATAGAGAGATAGAGAGAGAGAGACAGATTGACAGACAGAGACAGAGAGAGGGTCCTGCAAATAAACGTCAGAGGGCAGCTGCAGGACTGATGTGTTCATTTCCTCTTATCGACATCGTGTTATGTGACCTGCAGTTTAACAAACAAAACCAACCGTCCCTCTCCTTTTAGTAAACCAACCGCCCCTATCCTTTCAGTAAACCAATCTTCTCTCTTCTTTCAGTAAACCAATCCTCTCTCCTTTCAGTAAACCAATGCTCTGTCCTTTCAGTAAACCAATCGTCTCTCTTCTTTCAGTAAACCAATCCTCTCTCCTTTCAGTAAACTATTGGTCTCCTTTCAGTAAACCAGTCCTCTCTCCTTTCAGTAAACCAATCGCCTCTCTCTTTTTTAGTAAACCAATCGTCTCTCTCCTTTCAGTAAACTAATCTTTTGTTTCTTTTCAGTAAACCAATCCTCTCTCCTTTCAGTAAACCAATAGTATCTCTTGTTTTGGTAAACCAATTGTCTCTCTAGTTTCAGTAAACATGTTGTCTCTTTTGTTTCAATAAACTAATACTCTTTTTTATTTCAGTAAACCCATCACCCCTCTCCCTTCAGTAAATCAATCATCTCTTTTGATTTGGGCAAACCAATCGTCTCTCATGTTTCAGTAAACCATTTGTCTCTCTTGTTTCAGTAAACCAATTGCGTCTATGGTTTTAGCAACGCATTATACACGTACGCACACGTGCATTACACAGACACATACACACACACACGCGCGCACACACACACCCTAACACACACATGCACGCGCATGCGCGCGAGCGTGCGCATGGAAGTAGTGTGGTGGGTTTTTTTAATCATTATCAACCTTTTCTAATGGTAAATGACATTCTTACACAGAAAGAAATACGTACTTCGATTGCTTAATATTTAAACAAGCAACAAATAAAAGAACAAGGAAAAAATGATTAAATAAATACATAAACAAAGGGAACTCTTATGGCATATGTGCATACTCAGGCAGCTGGTGCTGACAGGAACATAGTCTTTCTATTGTTGATAAAGAAGCACATTGTTTTGGAGAGCAGAGCTGAAATAGGACAGTGAAGAGGGAGAGAGAGAGGGTGAGAGGGAGAGAGAGACAGAGACAGAGAGAGACAGAGAGAGACACAGAGACACAGAGAGAGACAGGGACAGATACGGATAGACAGATAGACAGAAACATACAGATAACGAGTGACAGAGAGAATCAGAGACAGAGATAGAGACAGAGATTGACAGTCAGAGTCAGAGACAGCCAGAGACAGACAGAGTCAGAGACAGACAGAGACATACAGAGTCAGAGACAGACAGACAGAGACAGAAAGACAGAGAGAGACAACGAGCCAAAGAGACAGAGACGGATGGACATAGACATACACAGTCAGAAACAGAGACAAAATCAGGACAGACAGACAGAGACAGAGACAGAGACAAACACGCAAACACATCAACAGATACACAGAAACAGACAGAAACAAAAAGAGACTGATAGACAACAACAAAAAACAAAAAAAACAACACCAGAGAAACAGAAACATACAGAAAGACAGACAGACACAGAGACACAGAGAGAGATAGGGACAGAGACAGATAGACAGAGGAACAGAAATAGACAGGGACAGAGAGAATCAGAAACAGAGATAGAGACAGAGATTGAGAGGCTGACATAGATAGAGAGGCAAAGACAGAGAGAAACGGGATAACAGACAGGCGAAGAATACCACCAGCAAATAGTGAAGGTCTAGATTCAAATATCAGCCCAGGTCAGATCAGTTCATTTCCGCTTATTGACATGGTGTCACGTGACTGACAGTTTAACAAATAAGCCAATCAGTTCTTCCCTTTCAGCAATACACACCATCTAAATTTTAAAAAAAAGAAAACAGACTACAAAAACGAGTTAACAGAAGAAAACTATCTTCACAAGTTTAAAAAAGCCAAGTGTTCCGAATTCTTCTTCGAGAAAATAGTGAACACATACACAGACAAACACGTGCGCACGTACACACATGCATGTATGTATGTATGTATGTATATATGTATATGTATGTATATGTGTGTTTGTGTATGTGTATGTATATATAAGGAGACGGGATAGCTCATTGGTCGGAGCACTCGCTTTCCCCCAGTCAAGTTAAGCAGCGTCGAGCGTGGTTACCACTTGGATGGTTGAGCGTTTGCGCGCCTTAGCTTCAGTATAGTCCCCCAGTTTACCCAGCTGTAAATGGGTAGCTAATCTTTTGGGTAGGAAAGGTAAAACAGGAAGGGAGAGGAGATAGGCGCCACTCTGAATATGCTGGCCCTTAGAGAAGTGAAGTCTCTGACGCCCCCCCCCCCCCCCCCCCCCCCCCCCCCCCCCCCCCCCCCCCCCCCCCCCCCCGCCCCCCCCCCCCCCCCCCCCCCCCCCCCCCACGACCTTATAGGTTATGGAACACCTTTACTTTACCTTATACACGGGTGCGCGCGCGAGAGCATTCTCTCTCCGTCTCTCTGTCTCTCACCCCCCCCTCTCTCTCTCTCTTTCTCTTTCTTTCTCTTGTATACACACACACATACAAACACACACACGGGATAGCCTAGTGGTTAGAATATTGCGCTCGCAATCTGACGACCTGGGTTCGATTCCCGTTCAAGGGAATATTTTCCCCTGGAGTTAACATCAGTACAGACTCCACTCTCACCAAAAGTCCTTCGGATGAGACTGTAAACCGAGGCCCTGTGTGCGAATGCACGCAGAACATCTTGCGCACACGTTCAATCCTGTTCCGCTTTTCGTAAGAGTAGGCTATTGCGCGCCGGTGGGAACAGATAAAATTTACAAAACCGCATACACACTGGGACTGGATGTAAAAAAAGCACATAAGTGCTTATTCCATTATCCTCGATATAAAAGAATGAAATAAAATGAATAAATTCACACACAAACACACACACACACACACACATACACACACACATACACACATTCTCTCTCTCACCCACCCACTTACACATACCTGCATTGTATACAACATTAGGAAGGGGAAATAAGAGAAACTTGGAAGGTGAATGGATGGTGCATGTAGAGGAAGGAGTGGGGGGGGGGGGGGATGAGGAGGGGGTTTATGATGGAAAGAGTGGGTAATAATAATAATGATGATAATAATAATGTATCGGATTTATATAGCGCTGAATCTTGCCAAGTAAACAAATCAAAAGCGGTTGCATTCAAATCATTCACACGCATGCACCCGTCCACAAATATGAAGGTAAACAAATATCAAATTTATACACACAACACACTTAAGTAGGGTGGTGGAGGTAGAGGTAGCTATTGAAAAGTAGGAACAGATAACAGGGGAAGATCTCAAGTAGAAAATAAGTGCGTTTTGAGGCTAGATTTGAAAGAATCAAATGAAGGCTTTTGGCGAAGTGGAAGAGGGAGGTCGTTCCATGTGGATGGACCGGAAACAGAGAAAGAGCGACGGCCAACAGTGGTTTGTTTGAATCTGGGTGTTCGAAAGCACAGAGTATCTGCGGCTGAAGGAAGGGAACGGGATGGAGTGTACAGAGGAAGACAGTTACAGAGATAAGAGGGTGCAGATTTGGGGAGACATTTGAAACAAAGGGTATTGATCTTATACTTTGGGAGGGTTAGAGAACATCAGACAGCCTGGAGTGAGCTCAACGATTTTGAAAGGAAGGTGGCAGTGCAGAAATGAGGGGGGTGGGGGGGGGGGGGGGCACTGCTTTCCTTTTTCTTCCATTTACCGTCACCGTTTGACAATCAGAAAGATTGCATTTGCACATTGCTGCGAGTGTGTGTGTGTGAGGGGCGGGGGGTGGCGGGGGGGGGGGGGGGGTGGATGGGGTGCTTGCGCGTTCGTGCGCGTGTGTGTGTGTGTGTGTGTGTGTGTGTGCGTGTTTGTTAGTGTGTGTGTGTGCGCGTGCGTGCGTTTGTGTGTGTGCGTGCGTGCGTGTGTGTGTGTGTGTGTTTGTTTGTTTGTAGGTTGGTGGGTGGCGGGTTGGTGCTTGTGTGTATGTGTGTGTGTGGGTGTGTGTCTGTGTGTGTCAAGTCAAGTCAAGTCAAGTCAAATTTGTATTTCCAGACAGTACGTTGAATAAGCAATGCATTTGCTTTTCTTCATCAAGCCATCTATCTAAGAACACATTTCTTAATGATAATGTGTGTGTTTATGTGTGTGTGGGTGCAAAGGCTTTTGACTTCAATGCAAATGAATGCAGCCAATCGTTTTATCCATCTACCCGTCCTATTGTTCCCCTCTGATGTCCCAGTGCTGCTTACTTTGATGTAAATCTTCTTCATTTTGCCATGAAGAATCTCACACTCCTGTATTCCATTAGCATTGAGAACTAAAGGAATCAAAGTATCTAGCGAAGTTCTGTAGCGCCGAGAAGAATTCTGCCAGATTCGACCCTGCTCCTGATTTATTTGGATAATGTCTTCTTTTGTGTGCTGCATATCCATATTCTACATATGATTAGTTCAAGTTTTATACAGATTTCTATAAAGAAAAACAAGGGAACACCTTTCTTCTCAGAATTGCCAGTGTCAGAAGGTATTTGTGTGTGTGTGTGTGTGTGTGTGTGTGTGTGTGTGTGTGTGTGTGTGTGTGTGTGTGTGTGTGTGTGTGTGTTGTGTGTGTGTGGAGAGAGAGAGAGAGAGAGAGATAGACAGACAGACAGACAGACAGACAACAGAGAGAGAGAGACAGACAGACAGACAGAGAATGGCCAAACAACTGACCAACAGACGGACAGACAGAAAAGACAGGGAGGACAGAGACAGAGAAAGAGAAAGACACAGAGATAGAGATATACACATAGAGACACCGACAGATAGACAAACAAACAGAGAGACATAGAGTAAATAAATATAAATTTAAGAAAACCAACTACAACAAACATGAGGAAAAAAACGTAAATTAAGAAAATCAATCATCTTGCAAGCAAACAAACAAACCCTTACAAGACATGAAAGCTAGCATACAGAGTAACTGAAAATATCGTTTACAAAAAATGAAAGACGAAATAAAGACTAGACAAAAAAAAAACCCGCTGATATTCTGATCTCAGAAATCATGCAAGCATGAGCAGCATATTTTTGCAGACGACAGAATGAAAACTGACAGGGCTGAAATGTTAGGAGAGACAGAGGGGTTCATTCATTTTTGTTGTCAACTGCATTTACAGTTCAGGCATCCAGAAGGAACACATGGACACATTGCCTCCATCCTGCAGTCCTTTAGTTTTGACGCAAAGATATGCAACCTAGTTACTGTGCAGAGAACATGATGGATTCGTGTTATTAAGCTTGGTCAAAGACATAATTGTATTCCTTATCCAAATGATGGTTTTTTTTAGCCAGGCCAAAAAAAACAAAAATAGAAACACACAAGATATGGGTAGCAAAATATTTTTCAAAATTGTTTTTATCTCTTTGCAGACCGACAACTTTAGGAATGCAGCTAATATTAAAAATTGGGGGGGGGGGGGGGGGGGTTGTTCGTGTTGTTTT
>CM054141.1:65555089-65557589 GCA_028751875.1 Rapana venosa
GTTGTCAAAAACAGGAAATAAAAGGTAATTAGCTAAGCAAACAAGAGAGGAGAGAGAGAGAGAGAGAGAGAGGAGAGAGAGAGAGAAGAGAGAGAGAGAGAGAGAGAGAGAGAGAGAGAGAGAGGAGAGAGAGAGAGAGAGAGACAGAGAGGAGAGAGAGAGAGAGAGAGAGAGAGAGAGAGAAATGTAGCACCCCCCCCCCCCCCCCTACACACACATATACACACACACTTAAATAGTTGCACATCATTTTTTCGAAGTATCATCATCATCATCATCCTCATCATCATTAGCCATTACACCCAGTGGTGTGTAGGCAGCAACAAAGCGCTTCCACTTCTGACTATCCTGGCCAACCTAGTCACTGATCCCCAAGAGTGCTGCATGGCCTTCATCTCACTTTCTACAGTTCTCCTCCACATTGCTTTTGGTCTTCCTTTCTTTATCCTTCCTTCTGGGTCCAGTGCAATGCTGTTCTTTGATTGACTGTGGGTCTCTTTGGAGGATGTGCCCACTCCACTTCCACTGTCGTCTGGTGATGATGGTTCCCATGTCTTCTTGCCTGCATCTCCGTAGTAGGTCTTCATTGGAGTATCAGACAGGTAAAAATATTCCATAAACTCACAGACTGGTTGCATATTGCATTTTTCAAACTCTCTGTCATGTCACTGACACACTGTCAGATAAGCCAGTCACTTTTGTTTTCTTTCCTGTAGGAGATTAAATTGTCATTCTATGAACTGACTCCACTGAGCATCTTTCAATCAATCAAAACATAACTGACTAAAAAATGAACAAACTAATCGATATATGGAAAAAACTAAATAAATCAATAACCATAATAAAAACAAGGAAAACCGTTAATCAAATGAGTGAGCAAATAAGTAAATACATATCAGAGTTATAAAAAGGGATTTTACTAAAGATGTAGAAATGAAATACCGCAGCACAATATACAAAATACACATGAAGGCAGGGGGACCATTTAAAATGGACAGAAATAATAAACAAAAAATACACACAATGTTAATAAAATTCTAAAGAAACAAAGAAAAAAACTACGAAGAAGATCACAAATCATGCAAGCATGACTAGCATAATTTTAGCAGACAGCAGAACAGAAACTGACAGGGTTGAATTTCTAGGAGACAGAGAAATTCAATTTTTTGCTATTATCTGCATTTACAAATCAGACAAGGGGAAGAATCACATTAACATGTTCTGTCCTGAAGCCATCCTATTTGGATTAATGTTAAACATCATGCAGTGCATTAGTCATGCCAAAATTAGTATGGGCTGCAGCTATGCAGCATAATTAATTTGGCTAACGGTTTTTATCTTTTCCGAATAAATAACTAAGTTGTCAAAAACAGGAAATAAAAGGTAATTAGCTAAGCAAACAAGAGAGAGAGAGAGAGAGAGAGAGAGAGAGAGAGAGAAGAGAGAGAGAGAGAGAGAGAGAGAGAGGAGAGAGAGAGAGAGAGAGAGAGAGAGAGAGAGAGAGAAATGTAGCACCCCCCCCCCCCCTACACACACATATACACACACACTTAAATAGTTGCACATCATTTTTTCGAAGTATCATCATCATCATCATCCTCATCATCATTAGCCATTACACCCAGTGGTGTGTAGGGCAGCAACAAAGCGCTTCCACTTCTGACTATCCTGGGCCAACCTAGTCACTGATCCCCAAGAGTGCTGCATGGCCTTCATCTCACTTTCTACAGTTCTCCTCCACATTGCTTTTGGTCTTCCTTTCTTTATCCTTCCTTCTGGGGTCCAGTGCAATGCTGTTCTTTTGATTGACTGTGGGTCTCTTTGGAGGATGTGCCCACTCCACTTCCACTGTCGTCTGGTGATGATGGTTCCCATGTCTTCTTGCCTGCATCTCCGTAGTAGGTCTTCATTGGAGTATCAGACAGGTAAAAATATTCCATAAACTCACAGACTGGTTGCATATTGCATTTTTCAAACTCTCTGTCATGTCACTGACACACTGTCAGATAAGCCAGTCACTTTTGTTTTCTTTCCTGTAGGAGATTAAATTGTCATTCTATGAACTGACTCCACTGAGCATCTTTCAATCAATCAAAACATAACTGACTAAAAAATGAACAAACTAATCGATATATGGAAAAAACTAAATAAATCAATAACCATAATAAAAACAAGGAAAACCGTTAATCAAATGAGTGAGCAAATAAGTAAATACATATCAGAGTTATAAAAAGGGATTTTACTAAAGATGTAGAAATGAAATACCGCAGCACAATATACAAAATACACATGAAGGCAGGGGGACCATTTAAAATGGACAGAAAGAATAAACAAAAAATACACACAATGTTAATAAAATTCTAAAGAAACAAAGAAAAAAACTACAAAGAAGATAACAAATCATGCAAGCATGACTAGCATAATTTTAGCAGACAGCAGAACAGAAACTGACAGGGCTGAAATTCTAGGAGACAGAGAAATTCAATTTTTTGCTATTATC
>CM054141.1:65562589-65580089 GCA_028751875.1 Rapana venosa
AAGGAGGGAAGGAAGACAGAGAAACAGACAGACAGACAGAAAGAAAGAAAGACAGACAGACAGACAGAAAGGTAGGAAAAAACAGCCAAGAAAGGAAGAAAGGAAGGAAGGAAGAAAGAAAAAAAAAGAAAAGACAAATGAAAGAAAGAAAGGAAGGAAGGAAGAAAAAAAAAGACAAAATGAAAGAAAGAAAGGAAGGAAGGAAGGAGGAAAGAAAGAAAGAAAGAAAGAAAATAGGCTAACACTAGGAGCAAGAATCAAAGGTCATGCCAATATGAGCAGCATAATTTTGCAGAGGACAGAATGGAAATTGACAGGGCTGAAATGTTAGAAGATGGAAAGAGAGGTTTATTTTTTGCTGTCACCTGAATTTATAATTCAGACATCCAGACACCCTCTCTTGTTGGTATCACTGGGTGTTTTATGGGGTTTTTTTGTATAGAAGGTCATGCATGCGCTTGCTTTGCTAAAAGCGTTACTGCATAATGTTCAGATGATTTTTGTTTTGGATTTTACATTGTAATAGCCAGACTAGGAACAATATTAAACTAATGGTTAAGAAGCATCAAATGAATAATGCGTGAACATACTATAATTTAATAATCAAAGAAAGAAGGAAATGAATAGACGAAGAAGGAAAACAAGACAGAAAGATACGGATAAATGAATAAAGGAATCAATTATTATAATATCCAAGTAAAGAAATAAGAAGAAAAGAAAAAGAAAAAGAGAACAAAAATAGGAAGAAAGAGAGAAAGAAAGGTATGAAGGAAAGAAAGAGTGAGGAAGAAAAGAAGGAAGGGAAAAAGAAGGAAAAAATGAAAGAAAGAAATCAAACAAACAAGCAAGAATTTAAAAAAACAAAAAACACCCGAAAACTAGGTCCTGAGAATAAAAGGTCACGCAAGCATGAGCAGCATCATTTTGCAGACCATAGAATGGAAACTGACAGGGCTGAAATGTTAGAAGAGACAGAGAGGTTCACTTTTGCTGTCATTGCCCTTTACAAGTCAGACAGCCAGAAGGAATTCACAACAACATCTCTTCCTGGTGTCACTAGCTTTTACTGGCGGTTATGCCTGTGTTTGATATGCCAAAAGCGTTTTCAATGCGATATTAGGTTAAGTTTGGCCTTTATTACGCGTTAATAAACGCTAGACTCCGGCAGCAGGAAATGCTAGGCAAATTTACTAAAGCAATCACAGAGAGAGAGAATGAGAAAGAGAGATGGAGGGGGGAGAGAAGGGAGAGAGAGAGAGAGAGAGGAGAGAGAGAGAGAGAGAGTTGAGAGAGAAGGATGGAATTGAAGTATGTTAGGAGACGGAAGAGAGAGGTTACTTTTGCTGTAATCTGCATTTAATTCAGACGCCAGACATCTCTCTTTGGTGTCACTGTTTTTTAATTGAAGGTAGCATGGCTTGTTGCTAAAAGCGTTATGAAATGTTAGATGATTTTTGTTTTGGATGTTTACATTGTAATAGCCAGACTAGGAGACAATATAACTAGGTAAGAGCATAATGATATGCGTGAAACTATAAGTATATCAAAGAAGAGAGGAATGAATAGACGACATAAAAAACAAACAGAAAGATACGATAAATTTAATAAAGAATCAATTATTAAATAACCACGTAAAGAACATAAGAAAAAAGAAAAGAAATAGAACAAAAATGAAGGAAGGAGAAAGAAAGGTATGAAGAAGAAAGAGTGCCAGGAAGAAAAGAAGGAAGGGAGGAAAGACGGAAAAAATAAAAGAAAGAAATCAAACAAACAAGCAAGAATTTAACAAAACAAAACAACACAACAAAAACAGGTCAGAATAAAAGGTCAAGCAAGCAGAGCAGCATTCATTTTGCAGACATGAATGGAAACTGACAGGGCTGAAATGTTAGAAGAGACGAGAGGTTCACTTTGCTTCATTGCCTTTACAGTCAGACGCAGAAGAATTCACAACACATCTCTTCTGGTTGTCACTGTTTACTGGCGGTTATGCCTGTTTGATATGCCAAAAGCGTTTCAATGCGAATTAGTAAGTTTGCTTTATTACGCTTAATAACCTAGATCCGCACAGAATGATAGGCAAATTATAAGCAATCAAGAGAGAGAGAGAGCTGCAGCCTAGAAGAGAGGGGAGAGAATGAGAGAGAGAAAGAGATGAGAGGATGAGAGAGATCAGTGAGAGAGAGGACGAGAGAGAGGAATGGACGAGAAGAGAGACAATGGCATTAGAGACGATGAGAATGGAGCGAGGAAGGGAGCGAGAGAGAGAGAGAGAATGGAGCGAGGAGCATGGGTATCCGAGAGAGAGATCCAGAGCAGAGAGAGAGCAGAGAGAGAGCAGAGGAGAAAAAGCTGCAAAGATAGAGAGAGCGAGAGAGAGAGAGAGAGAGAGAAATAGTATCCAAGAGAGCAGAGAGAGATGCGACGGAGAGAATTCGAGATGTGAAGAGAGACATGAGAGAGAGATTTGAGAGAGAGAGTAGAGGACGAGGGAAGAGAGAGAGAGAGCATAAACAACAAAAAACCATGGTAACTACAAAATTATGTGAGTCAATCTCTAAATCAAACGATTCATTGAAGCAATTCGTTGAAACGTCTAAGCTGAACAGAGTTTACAATATTTTTGTGATCCCAAAACGTAACCAAGTTCTCTACGACGCCGAACAACACTCACAGCTTAACAGTGTTGAACATACACAACAAAAACTACACACAACGAATAACAACAACAGTCACTAACACAAAGGACAGTTTCAGGAGGTTAGGAAGAAGAGGAGACAAGGAAGAGTAGGACGTACACATACGGCAGATGGTGAGAATGACAATCATGGAACTGTACCAGAGGAGAAATAGAAACTGTTCTTGTTCTTTTAGTAGTGACCCCACTTGAACAAGTCAGCAAGTCAAATTTTTATTTCCAGATGTTACATTGAATAAGCAATGCATTTGCTTTTTTTTGCATGAAGCCATCTATCTAGGAACAAATTTCTTAATGATTATACTGAAATTGAGACAAAGGGAAGTGTGTGTGTACGTAGGTGCGTGCGTGTGTGCATGTGTGCGTGCGTGCCTATGTGTATGTGTGAGAGAGAGAGAGTGAGTGTGTATGAGTGTGTGTGTGTTATGAGTGTGTGTGTGTGTGTGAGGTGTGCGTGTGTCAAATTCAAGTCAAAGTAAACTGTTTATTTTGATGGTCATTGTGTGTGTGTGTGTGTGTGTGCGTGTGAGATGAGAGTAGTGCGTGCCAGTGTGTGTGTGTCAGTGTGTGTGCGTGTGTATGTGTGTGCGAATGCGTGCGTGCTACATATGTGTGTGTGTTTGTGTGTGTTTGCATTTGTGTATGCGTGTTCGTACGCATGCACGCACGTCTGCACGTGCTTTATTCGCTGCCTGATCTTTTGTGCTGATCCTTCCTGTCTGTCTTTCTGTCTGACTGACTGTCTGTCTGCCTGCCTCCCCATCTGTGTCTGAGTCTGTCTGTGTCTGTCTGTCTCTGTCTCTCTCTCTCTGTTTGTCTTTCCTCTCTCTCTCTCTCTCTCTCTCTCTCTCTCTCTCTCCTCTTTCTCTCACTATCTTTCTCTCTTTCTCTTTCTCTCTTTCAATTTCTCCGCTGCTACTTAACGTAACACAACGAAAAAAGAAGTCTTTTGTGGAAAAGCAGCAGTAAATCTCCCGGAAGAGTCTCCATCATCCAGTTACTGGATTTCCGACAGATTATGGGGTGACTCTGAGAACCCAGCTGACCAACCCAAAGGCTAGCAGTTAGAACACTGCTACAGAGGTTGACCAGAGAGACAGAGAGACAGACAGACAGGCAGAAATACAGAGACAGACATGCAGACAGACAGACAGGCAGAGACAGAGACAAAGATACAGAGAGACAGAGGGACAGAGAGAGACCGGCAGACACATAGAGAAACAGATAGACAGACATAGACAGAGAGACAGAGACACATACAGATTGACAGACAGAGACATAGACAGAGAGAGACAGATAAAGACAGAGAGAGGGACGGAGAGAGAGAGAGAGACGAGAGAGAGAGAGACAGAGAGAGACAGAGACAACAGACAGACAGACGTGTTTTTTTTTAAGGAAGTGATAAAACATACAAATCAGCCTAAGTGAAAATATACGTACAAGTAAACAACCAATGGAACTACAAATAAACAATCAATCAGTTATGCAACCAGTTGAAAAAAACATGCAAACAAACAAACGTTTCGTGCCTACATTTAAATTCTATACACCATGTTTCATTTGTTTCTTTGTATATTTATTCATTTGAATAAACATGTCGTTCATCCTTTGAATTCTTCTTGTTTTGATCCTTTGTGGTTTTCCAAGCTGTTTGACTTCTATTTCACCTTTGATCAGCTGGATAAATGTAGTTACTTTGCTGCTTTGATTTTCTTTTGTTTTTGTTTTATTCCAAAATAGCCTGACCCTCCAATCATACAATTAATTTAGCAAACATTAAAAAAAGAGTAACAACTATCAAATGAATAACAAATCAGCAAGCAACATCAAGGAAATCATGCAAAACCTCGCGCAGAAATGAGCAGAATAAGTCAGAAGACGGCAAAGTAGAAAATGACAGAGGCAGAGTTAAGAGGGCAAGAGAGGGCCATTTTGTCTGCCACCTGCATTTACCGGTCAGCCAGCCTGGAAGAATACATTTGCACACTCTCTTCCCCAAGTCTTGCAGTTTTTGATGCCACATCATGCTGTCAATTTGTCTCGGACGAGATGAGGCAGAACGGATCAATTATCAAAAATCACCACATTATTATGCACTAGCCATTTTTTGTCGATTACGATAGCCATGATTATGAATGGCAGGCATCTGTGGTGGTGGTTTGTTAATTCGTGGGTTGTGAGTTTGAATCTTTACTAAGTTATGATGGATTAAGCAGGAAGGAGGGTACCTGCCTTCTGTTGTGCACACACGCATGTAAAAACAGATCTAGTCTGCTGGTTACAGATCTTATTCATGTATGTTGTTGTTGGGTTGCGGAAATTCGAATGTATTTGCCATAAACGATAGGCTTCAGAACGTAATGGACTGTATGGGTGGTCAAGTGGGCTTATCTGTTGAATGTAGTTCTTGCGAAATGAAGTGTAGCGAATAAGGAATATTGCACACAGTATGATATTCTCATGCCGAACTGACCACAGAGTTTGTCGATTGTTTTTAAGAAGATATAGATGTATGTGAACGTAATAATATCTGAACGTCTGAAGTGTTTTACATATTTAAGATGACAAAGCTAAATGCAACCTAGATGAATGCCTACGAACACACAAGCACACACACACACACACACATGCACACACACACACACACACAGAGGCAGACACATAGAGACAGAGACTCACTCTCTCACTCACTCCCTCCCTCACTCCCTCCCTCACTCGCTGACAGACTTGTCTCGCCGCCACAAGCTAGCGAACAGCCAGGCAAATCAGTCCGTGCCAGAGGGTGAAGTGGACAGCATTTGTCAAAGTTTATTGGAAAGAAAGGCAGGCCGTTTGTCTGCACCACCCAGACCGAGACTCACAGAACACCTCTGTACAGACATCAGTCACTTTGAAGCCATCAGTAAATTCATGCTGATATACCTAGGTAATACTATCTGTATAGGTATAGCTCGCAATTCATCTATCTCTGAATCATTGATATTGCCTTATTAAAACTCGCAAGGACAGTACCAAAGCTAGATGATATATAACCACTTTATTGGTACACTAATCACGCAGGACTAGTAATGAAAAAAAGTCGTCTGTGGAATATTTTCTTTATCGAACGCTCAGCCATCAAATAGATATATCGTTGTCTGTCATACAAGCGAAAATGAGTCGCGCTGCCGTTAAGCACCTGACAAATCAGGCCCAGCGCATCCAACGTCGACATGGGAGACAGTTGTCATATTTCCAAGTCTTTCATAAAAGCAGGAGAATGGACCAATAAACCAGAACTCACAGACAAAAAGGGAGGTGGCAGGAAGAAATTGAACACGGCAGAAATGAATAGAGGGATAGAAAAGTAAGCATAGAACTTCCAGAATGTGGGGATGCTGGTTATGCCGAGAGACCTCCGGCATCCCTACGAATAAAACAGAATAGAAAGTAAAATCTATTTGGTAAATCAAAGCTAGAACCAGTCTGGGTATTGTTCCCTTATTTTGCTAAATTCTTATTGGTGGTCTGGTTCTAATCTTCCAGATAATATAGTACAATGACGTGCAGTGTGCAGCAGTGTTTAGCACGTCATGACTATAAAAGGTTTTCTGAGGCTATCTATTATTTAACTTTAAAAATCCAAACAAAGCAAACGCGAAGCATAAATACGCACAACTACTGCTTCTCTCTACGAAAAATGACTTCTAATAGCATCATATCTTTTTCCAGAAAAAAATCTGCATTTTTTATTAGAAAATATTACATAGAAATCTATATCGAAGCAAAAAATTATACAATCCTTTTAATCTAAACGAGAACCCAACATAAAATGTTTGTAATAATATATAACGAAAAAACAGTATAATACAATACAATAAGGCCCAAAGCAATGCAATACGATACAACACAACACAATACAATACCCTCACCCACACAGCAGTCTTGTAGAGCGTGGCGGTACCACTGAAGAGTTTCTCATAAGATTGTTACCCTTGCTGTGTCCAAAACTGTCTTGTACAATACAATACAATAAAAGGCAAAACAATACAATGCATAACAATGCTATACAATATAATTCAATTCAGTGTAATACAATGCATCACAATAGAATACAATCCAGTACAGTACAATACAATGCAGCACAATACAGCACAATACAACACAACACGACGCAATACAATGATTTATACACACTCCACAACAGTACCCTGGAATATACGGTGCACAATAATACAATGAATATCATACAATACGAGCGCAGTTCCACAATCTAGCTCTAGAAGACAAACGTTCACAGCTCATTTATATTCATCCCAACTCCTCAGTCCATTTCTCAGGCTGCGTCCATCTCTGCCCCTCCTCCGGTCTCTTATCTCCACAATGCAAGTGCACTCTCTCTCTCTCTCTCTCTCTCTCTCTCTCTCTCTCTCTCTCTCTCTCTCTCTCTCTCTCTCTCTCATCTCTCCTCTCCTCTCCTCTCTCTCTCTCTCTCTCTCCTCTCTCTCTTTTCATTCCCCCGCTCTCTTCCTCTCTCTCTTCTCTTCTTTCTCTTTGTATTGCTTGCTCCCTGTTCTGCTTGCTTACCATACGTGACGTCTACTTTGTCTGCCAGCTCGTCCCCACCCCCACCCCCCGATCCGTGTGTGTGTGTGTGTGTGTGTGTGTGTGTGTGTGTGTGTGTGTGGTGGGGCGTGTGTGTGTGTGTGTGAGAGAGAGAGAGTGAGTGAGAAAGAGAGAGAGAGAGAGACAGACAGACAGACATATTTTAAAAATTCTTTATTTCGAGCATTAATGGAATACGCATCCATGTGCTTTTTCATCCAGTCCCCGTGTGTATGCATTTTGAAATATTTGTCATCAGTTCCCACCGGCACATTTAAAAAAAAAATAAAAAAAAAAAAGAAAAGGGTGGGGGAATTTTTTAGGGAACGGGGGGAAAAAAGGGAAAGAAAAAATTGGTTTGGAGGTTAGGGTTTTTTGGGGGGGGGAAAGCTTTTATTTAAAAAGGGGAAAAAGGGGTAAAAAAAAACCAAAAGAAAGGCGGGGTTTTTTTAAAGGGGAAAAAATTTAGTTGTTTGGGAAAAGAGGGGGAAAAGAGGGGGGGCGGGGTTTTGGAAAAGAAAAAAGGGGAAAAATTTTTTAAAAAAATTTTAAAAAAGGGAAACCGGGGGGGCCAAAAGGGGGGGTTTTAAAAAAGGGAAAACCCAATAAAAAAAAAAATGTTTTTTTTTAAAAAAAAAAAAGGAAAAAGACAAAAAAAAAAAAATATAAACCAAAAATTTTTAAAGAAAAATAAAAATTTAAAAAAAAGGGAAAAAAAAACCAAAATTGGGTAAAAAAAAAAAAAAAAAAAAAAAAAATTTTAAAAAACCCCCTTTTTGGGGGTTTGGGGGGGGGGGGAAAATTAAAAAAGGGGGGGAAAATTTTTTGAATACAAAAAAAAAAACAGAAACAAAAAAAAAGAGAAAAAGAAAAAAAATTTAAAAATTTAATAAAAATAAATAAATAAGAAAAAAAAAAAGGGAGAAAAAAAACCCAAAAAAAGGGGGAAAAGGGGAAAAAAAAAGATTTAAAAAAATTTAAAAAAAGGGGTTGGGGGGTTTTTTAAAAAAAAAAAAAAGGGGATTTTTTATTAAAGAAAAAAAAAAAGGGCCCCTTTCCCCCCCTTTTCCCCCCCTCCCTTTCTTTTTTTCCCCTTTTTTTTTTCCCTTCTTTTTTCTTTTTCTTTTTTTTTTTCCCCCTTTTTCCCCCCCCCCTTTTTTTTTCTTTTTTCCCCCCCCTTTTTCCCCCCTTTTTTTTTTTTCCCCAATAGGGGAAAAAATGTTTTTAAAAAAGGGGTTTTTTTTTGTTTTTTTGGGGCCCCGTTTTTTGGGTTTTTTAAAAGGGGGAGGGGAAGGGGGGAAAAAAAAGGGGGGGAAAGGGGGAAAAATTTTTTTTTTTTAAAAAAGGAAAATGGGGGATTTTGGGGGTTTTTAAAAGGTTTTAATTTTTAAAAAGGGTAAAACCCCTGGAAATCTTAAAAAAGGGGACGGTAAAATTTTTGGGGGGCGAAAGGGGGTTTGGGTTTAGGGGAAAAGGGGAGGGGCGGGAGGGGAGGGGGGGGGGGAAGAGGGAAAAAAAGGGGGGGGAAAAAAAAGGGGGAACGGGGAAAGAAAAAAAATCAAAAAAACAATTTTAAAATGGGGTATTTTTAAATAAAAAAAAAGGGGGGGGGGGAGAAGGGGAAGGAGGGGGGAGGGGGGGTGGGGGGGGGGGTTGGGGGGGGGGGGAGGGGAGGGGTGGGGGGGGGGGGGGGGGGGGAGGGGGGGAGAGGGGGGGGAAAATTTTTTTGGGAAAGGGGAGGGTTTTTTTTAGGGGGGGAAAGGGGGGGGGTTTTTTTAAAAAAAATGGGGGGGGGGGGGGGGGGGGGGGGAGGGGAAAGGAGGGGAGGGGAGGGAGGGGGAGGGGGGGGGTGGGGAAAATGGGGGAGAAAAAAGGGAGGGGGGGAAGGGGGGGGGGAAAAAAATGGGGAATTTTTTTTAATTTTTTTTTTAAAAATTTTTTAAAAAAAAAAAAAAGGGGGGAAAAAAAATTTTTTTGGGGGAAATTTGGGGGAGAAAAAAAAGGGGGGGGGAGGGGGAGGGGGGGAGAGATGGGGGGAGAGGAGAGGGAGGAGGGGGGGGAAAGGGCCGGGGAAGGGGGAGGTGGGAAAAAGGGGGGGAAAAAAAAAAGGGGGAAAAAAGGGGTTAAAAAAAAAAAAAAAAAAAGGGGGGGGAAAAATGGGGAGGGAAAAGGAAGGGGGGGTGGGGTTGGGGGGGTTTTCATTAAAGGAAAGGGGGGGGGGGGGTTTTTGGGAAAAATTTTTTGGGGGGGGAAAAAAAGGGGGTGGGGGGGGGAAAGGGAAAAAAATTTGAAAGGGAAAAGGGGGGGGGGAAAAAGGGGGGGGGGGAAAAAAGTAAAAAGGGGGAGAGGGGGAAAGGGAGAGGGGGAAAAGGAAAAATGGGGTAAAGGGAAAGGGAAATTGGGGGGGAAGAGGGGGGGGGGGGTTGGGGGGGGAAAAATTTTGGGGGGAAGGGGAGGAAAAAAAAAGGGGGTTTTTGGGGGGGGGGAAAAAGGGGGGGGGAAATAAAGGGTTTTAAAAGGAAAAAGGGGGGGGGGGGAGGGGGGGTGGGGGGGGAAAAATTTAGGGGGGGGAAAAGGGGGGAAAAAGGGGGGGGAAAAAAACACGTCCCCCCCCCCCCCCGGGGGTTGGGGGGAGAGAAAAGGGGGGAAGGGAAGGGGGAAAAGGGGAAAGGGGGGAGAAAGGGAGGAGGGGGGGGGGGAAGGAGAGGGAGAAGAACAAAAGGGGAAGGGGGGGGGGGGAAAAAGGGGGAAAAAGTGGGGAAAAAAGTAAAGGGGAAATTTTTTTTTAATAAAAATTTTCCAAAAAAAAACAAAAAGGGTGAAATAAATTTCCCTTTCCCTTTTCCCTTTTTTTTTTTTTTTTTCCCCCCTTTTTCCCCTTTTTCCCCTTTTCCCTTTTCCCCCCCCCAAAAAAAAAAAAAAAGGAAAAAAAAAAAAGGGGGAAAAAAAGGGAAAAAAAAAAAAGGGGGGGAAAAAGGGAAAAAAAAAAGGGAAAAAAAAAAAGGGGAGGAAAAGAGGGGGGGGGGAAAAAGGGGGAGGGGGAAAAAAAAAAAGAAGAGAAAAGGGATTTTTTTAAAAAAGGAAAAAAGGGGCCCAAAAAAAAAAGGGGCTACAAAACGAATAAAGGGGTGGGTTAAAAAGAATTTGAGTTATTAATTTTTGGGTAAAAAAGAAAAAAAAAAAATTTAAAAAAAAATAAAATAAAAAAATTTTTTTTCCAGGGAAAAATCCCCCGGGGGGGAAATATCATTCCCTCCCTTTTTAATCCTCCAAAAACCCCTTTTTTTTTACAAAGGGGGCCAAATTTTTTAAGGTTTTTTTAGAACTTTCAATTTTGTTTTTACATCTTTGTGGGGGGGTGGGTGTGGGTAAATTTTTTTAGAAAAATTTGTGTCATCCCCCGGGTTTTGGGGGGAAAACCCGGGGGCCCCCCCTTTTTGGTTTGAAAAAAAGAAAAAGGGAAAAAAAGGGGGAAAAGGAAAAAAAGACCCGGTTAAACCCATAAAACACTTCCAAATTTAAATCCGTTTTTTTGGAAATACCTTGTTTTGCCTGGAAAAAAGGCCCAAATTTTTAAAAAACCGTCCCGGGAAGGGTTAAAAAAAATTTAGTCTAATTCCAGCCCCAAAAAAAAAAAGAAAAAAAAAAAAAAAAAGGGGGGGGGTTTAAGAGGGGAATGAATGATATATAACTTTTAAAGTAAATGAAAAGAAAAAACAGGCAAAAATTGTATCAATTTTAAAATTTTTTAAGGAAAACAAATAAAAAAAGGGGCCAAAAAGAAAAAAAAAAAAAAAAAAAAAAAAAGGGAAGGGAGAGGAGGGGGGAAAAAGAGAAAAGAAAGGGAGGGAAAGGGGGGGGAAAAAAAGGAGAAAAAAAGGGGAAAGTTTGAAAAAAGAAGAATTTTTGGGGCCAACCCCAAAAAAAGGGGAAAATTGGGGGAAAAAAAAGAAAAGAAAGAAAAAAGGAAAATATAGAAAAAGGGAAAAAAAAAAATTTTTTTTTTCCAACGGGAAAATTTTTTAAAAATATAAAGCTAAATTGCAAAAGTTGTTTTTTAGCTTAATGGGAAAAAGGGAAAAAGCATTTTCCTTAAATTTTTAATTGAAAATTTTTTTTGGGAAAGGGGGGGGAGGGGAAGGGGGGAAAAGGAAAAGGGAAAAGGGGGGGGGGAAAGGGAAAGGAAGGAAATAAAAAGGAAAAAGAAAAATGAAAGGGAAAAAAAAAAAGAAAGGAAGAGGGGAAAAAAAGGAAAAAAAAAGGGGGAAAAAAAAAGAAAAAAGAAAGAAAAGAAAATTTTTTAAAAATTTTTTTTAAAAAGGGAAAGATGAGAAAATTTTTTTTTTAAAAAAGGGGGGGTAAAAAAAAATAAAAAGAATAAAAAAAAGGGGGGAAAATTTTTTTTTAAAAAAAAACAAGAAAAAAAAAAACCCCCCCCCCCAAAAAAAAAAAGGGGAAAAAAAAGGGTAAAAATTGGGGGGAGTTTTTTTATTGTTAATGAAGAAAAATTTAAATAAAAATCTGTGAATAAGCTAATGTAAGTGTGATTTTTTTTAGTTAAGGGAAAAGGGAAAAGGTTGCTTTATTTACCCTTTTATTGGGGGATTTCCAGATAAACCTAGCAAAAAAACACCAAATTTTAAAGAAAAAAAGTTAACATTTGTTTTAAGAAAAATTCATTTATTAGAAAAAAAAATAAAAATTTTGAAAAAAAGAAAGAGGGGGAGAAAAATTTTTTTGAGGAAAGGAGGAAGTTTCTTTAAAAAACAAAAAGGGGCGGGAAAAAAGGAGAGGAGAGAGGAGAAGAGAGAAGAGGAAAAAGGGAGGAGGAGGGAAAAAGGAGAAGGGAGGGGGGAAAAAAGAGGAGAGAGAATATTTAAAAAAGGCGACGGGGACCCCCCGTTTAAAGGAAAATTTTCTTAGTTTTGGGGCCAAAATTTCCCTTTTGAGAGGATTTTTTTGTTTTTTAATTGTTTTTTAGTTGAAAAGTTTAGGCCCCTTTTTTAAAAGAAGTAAAAAGTTGGAAAGGAATTTTGGGGGGAAATTTAGAAAAAGGAAAAAGGAAAAAATGAAAAGGAAAAAAAAATGAAAAAGAAAATGGAAAGGAAAAAAGTAAAAAAGGAATAAAAAAAATAAAAAAAAAAAAAAATTAAAAAGGGAAAAAAAAGGGGGGGAAAAAAAAGGGGAAAGGGAAAAAAAAAAAGAAAAAAGAAGAAGAAGGGACGGATTGGGAAGAAGGGAAAGGGGGGAAAGGGGGAAAAGAAAAAAAAAAGGGAAAGGGGAAAAAAGGGGGGAAAGGGAAAAAAAAAAAGGGGTAAAAGGAGAAGAAGTAAAGAAAAAAAGGAAAAGGAAAAAAAAAAAGAAAGAAAGCAAAAAAGAAAAAAAAAGGGAAAAAAGGAAAAAAAAAAAAAGGGAAAATGGAAATTGGGGGCAAAAATAAGGGTTTAAGGGGGTTTCATTGGAGGGGAGGAAATTTGGGGAAAGGGGGGAAAGAGAGGTATTTTGGGGAACGCTTTTAAACAAAATAAATTTTTTTTTGGGAATTTTTTGTTTGAATCCACCCTTTGTAAACTTATTAATGTTCAAATTTTTTTTTTATTTCTTGTAAACCGCTAAACTTTAAACTTGGTTAAAAGCTAAAGGGGGCCCCCCCCCCCCCCCCCCCCTTTCCCCCCCCCCCCAAAAATGGAAAATAAATGGAAATCTTTTAAATACCAAGAAAAAATAAAAAAAAGGGGAAAAAAAAAAAAAAAAAGGAAAAAAAGGGGGGAAAAAATTAAAAAAAAAAAAAAAAAAAAGGGGGGAAAAAAAAAAAAAAAAAAATTTTAAAAAAAACGGTTTAAAAAAAAAAAACCCGAAAACGGGGTCCAGAAAAAAGCCGGTTTTTACTCTTTTCGCCAAGAAGGAAACTAAGGGGAAAATTAGAAGAAAAGGGGTTTTACTTTTCGCACCCCCCCTTTTCACAGAGCCAGAAGGTTTTTCACAACCCTTTGTGTCATATTTTTGGCTTTATCCGGGTTTTTGTTTAAAAACCAGCAAATTATTTCCCTTTTTCCTAAAAAAAAACCAATCCGGAAAAAATCCTAGGAAAATTTTCCCCCCACAAAAAAAAAAAAGGGGGGGGGGAAAAAAAAGGGGGAAAAAGGGAAGGAGAAGGGGGAAAAAAAGGGGGGGAAAAAGGGGTTAAAGAAAAAAAAAAAAGGGGGAAAAAAGGAAGGGACAAAAAAAAAAAGGGGAAGAAGGGGGAAAAAAAGGAAAAAAAGAGAAAGGGGGGAAAAAAGAAGAGAGGGGGGGGGAAAAAGGGGGGAAAAAAGGGGGGGGAAAAGTCAAAAAAACCGGAAACCCAAAAAATTTAAATTGTTCAAACTCAAAAAACAACACGGAACCCCCCCCCGAATGAAAGAGTTACTTTTGTGGGATCCCCAAATTAACCAACCCTATTGGAAAAAAAACTCCCCTTTAAACAGTGGAAAAAACAAAACCCAAAACCAACAACACCTTAAAAAAAAATCCCAAAAAAAATTTACAGTTTCTGATGTTGGAAAAGGAGAGGAGGATAGAGACTCGGGATTGATAATTCTTCTAAACAAAAAAAAAAAAACCCTTTTTTTTCTTAAAAAACCAGAAAAAATAAAAAGTATTTTTTTCCCGTGAAGGGAATAAAAGGATAAAAAAGGGGCCAGCCAAGAAATTAAAAGGCCCTCCAAAAATTCGGAGGAAATCAGGCGGGAAAAGGGAAAACTGGAAATAACACCCGGCATTAAAACGTTGGGTTTTAAAACAAACGGAAACAGAAACAAAAGAGGGGGTTGTCCCGACCGGGTCCAAAAAAAGGTTTTTGGGCAGGGGACAATACGCGCAAAATAAACCTCAAGGAAAAAATTTCTATTTCCCCAAAAGTTAGGCCCCTTTCTTATATTTTGTATGGGAAAAGGGAAAGGGCCGTTTTAAAAGGTTACAGGCAGGGGTGGTTTTGGGCCTTGATTTTACGAAAATAACCCGAAAGGTGTAAAGTTTGTTTTGGCCCCTGGGAATTTTTTGAAAAAACGTAAAAAAAGGGTTTTTGGGCCCCCGCCCAAAAGGTTTTGCCCTTTTAAAAGGGGTGGGGGGAAGGCGGGGGCTGGGGGTAACCACTGGGGGGTAGCCCAAAAACCTGGGGCAAAAAAGGGGGAATGGGGGCGGGTTTGGGTTGGTTTTTGGGGTGCCCCCCGGGTATCGATAGGGGGTGTAATATTGTGTGTTTGCTTTTTTCATGTTGTATCTAAAACCACTTTATTTACTAAATTCAGGGGGGGGGTTTTGTTGCCCCCCCTTTTTTTTCCCTTTTAAAAAAATTTAAAAATTTTTTTTTTTGTTGGGGTTGTTGTGGTTGTTTTTTGTGGTGGTTGTTTTTTTTTTTTTTGGGTGTTTTTTTTTGTTTGTTTTTCTTTTCAGGGGTTGTTCATTGTTTTTATTTTCTTCCTCCCTTTTTTTTTTTTTTTTTTTTTTGGGTTTTGGGAAAAGGCCCGGGTTTTTTTCCCCCATTTTTTTTAAATTTCCGGTTTTTCTTTCGTTACTGGTTTTGGGTTTGGGGCCCCCCCACGTGTCATCGTTTTGGCTGTTGCCTGTTTTTCCCTTTTTTTGCCCCCCCCCCCCCCTTTTTCCCCCCTTTCCCACAACCCCCCCCTTTTTTTTCCCGCTGAAAAGAAAAAGGGAAAAAAAACTTTTGGGGAAAGCAGAGAAAACCCCGGAAGAGTACACCTTAGGGACCGAAAAAGGGGGGGTTGGGCCCCAGGGAAACCCCGGCTAGGGCGTTAGCCCCTGAAAGGGGCCAGGAGCGGGGGGGGCGGACGCAGAAATCAAAGGGGGAATCGAACGCGGGCCGGGGGGGACAAGATACAAAACCCCCGGGGAAGAGGGCAGCAAAGGAAAAACGATGGTAGAAGAAGCGGCCCGGGGAAGTTGACAGCGAGGGGGGAAAATAAAGCAAAAGGGGGGCGGGGGAGAGAGAGAGAGGGAGAGGGGAGACGGAAGAGACGAGACAAAGACAAAAACCGGTTTTTCTTTAAGGAAGTGATAAAACATAAATACAAATAAAATTAGAAAAATAACAAAAAAAAAAATAAAAAAAAAAAAAATTTTGAAAAAAAATGAAAAAAAAAGGGGCCCTTTTTTCTAAATTTTTTTTTTTTTTTTTTTTTTTAAAAAAAACTTTTTATTTTTTGTTTTCTTTTTTTTTTTTTTTTTTTTCCCTTTTTTTTTTCCCCTTTCCCCGGGGAAAAATGAATTTGTTTTTTGTTTTTTTTTTTTGTTTTTTTAAATCCACCTCCCTCATTTTTTAAAAATTAAAAAAAAAAAATAAAATTTAAAAAAATAAAAAGAAACAAAAAAAAACCCGGAGAAAAAAAAAAAAAAAAAAGAAAAAAAGGGGGAAATTTAAGGGGGGGAATTTTGTTGCCCCTGCTTTTTCCCGGTCAGCCACCCTGAAAAATACATTTGCACCTCTTTTCCCCCAAGTCTTGCAGTTTTTGATGCCACATATGCTGTCAATTTGTTCGGACGGAGAGGCAGAACGGATCAATTAAAAAAACCCAATTTTTTAAGCCATTTTTTTCGATTACGATACCAGATTATAAGGGGGGGGTTTGGGGTGGTTTGTTTTTGGGGGGGTTTTTGTCTTCAAATTTTGTGGATTAAGCGGGAAAGGGGGGTCCCTGCCTTTGTTGTGCACAAAGCATTAAAAACAGATCTGTCTGTGGTTACAGATCTTATTTGTATTTTTTTGGGGGGTTGGGGAATTTTTTGTTTCATACCAGCTAAGGGTTGGGGTGGGGTTTTCTTTTGATTTTTTGCGAAATGAAGTGTAGCGAAAAGGGGAATATTCCCAACGTTGTATTCTCAGCCAAAACCCAAGTTTTTGTTTTTTAAAATTATAGTGTATGTGAATAATAATATCTGAATCTGAAGGTTTTAAATTTAAAAAAAGCAAAATGAAACCCTAGTTTGAATGCCTAAAAAAAAAGCCACACCACAACACACTGCACACCACACACACAACGGGGCAGCACATAGAGCAGAGATCTCTCTCACCACCCCCTCCCCACTCCCTCCTCACTCGCTGACAGACTTGTCTCGCCGCCACAAGCTAGCGAACAGCCAGGCAAATCAGTCCGTGCCAGAGGGTGAAGTGGACAGCATTTGTCAAAGTTTATTGGAAAGAAAGGCAGGCCGTTTGTCTGCACCACCCAGACCGAGACTCACAGAACACCTCTGTACAGACATCAGTCACTTTGAAGCCATCAGTAAATTCATGCTGATATACCTAGGTAATACTATCTGTATAGGTATAGCTCGCAATTCATCTATCTCTGAATCATTGATATTGCCTTATTAAAACTCGCAAGGACAGTACCAAAGCTAGATGATATATAACCACTTTATTGGTACACTAATCACGCAGGACTAGTAATGAAAAAAAGTCGTCTGTGGAATATTTTCTTTATCGAACGCTCAGCCATCAAATAGATATATCGTTGTCTGTCATACAAGCGAAAATGAGTCGCGCTGCCGTTAAGCACCTGACAAATCAGGCCCAGCGCATCCAACGTCGACATGGGAGACAGTTGTCATATTTCCAAGTCTTTCATAAAAGCAGGAGAATGGACCAATAAACCAGAACTCACAGACAAAAAGGGAGGTGGCAGGAAGAAATTGAACACGGCAGAAATGAATAGAGGGATAGAAAAGTAAGCATAGAACTTCCAGAATGTGGGGATGCTGGTTATGCCGAGAGACCTCCGGCATCCCTACGAATAAACAGAATAGAAAGTAAAATCTATTTGGTAAATCAAAGCTAGAACCAGTCTGGGTATTGTTCCCTTATTTTGCTAAATTCTTATTGGTGGTCTGGTTCTAATCTTCCAGATAATATAGTACAATGACGTGCAGTGTGCAGCAGTGTTTAGCACGTCATGACTATAAAAGGTTTTCTGAGGCTATCTATTATTTAACTTTAAAAATCCAAACAAAGAAAACGCGAAGCATAAATACGCACAACTACTGCTTCTCTCTACGAAAAATGACTTCTAATAGCATCATATCTTTTTCCAGAAAAAAATCTGCATTTTTTATTAGAAAATATTACATAGAAATCTATATCGAAGCAAAAAATTATACAATCCTTTTAATCTAAACGAGAACCCAACATAAAATGTTTGTAATAATATATAACGAAAAAAC
>CM054141.1:65582589-65605089 GCA_028751875.1 Rapana venosa
CTCAGACTACAGAATGTTTCTGTACATCAGTCCCGGGCCTATGATGCAAAAAGAATGGTGGGCATACAGGGTTGGCATATGACATGAGTATCATAAACATATTATTACGGTCGACGTATTATATTGAAGGGTGTAACAGCAATGTTGTAGAACAAGATAATTGTATCAACCATACGTATTTATTGCTGAAAAAAGTGCAATTCACATGGCTCATGATAAACAATGATTAAGAAAAAAAGGGAGAGGGGGAGAGAGAGATAGAGAGAGAGAGAGGGGGGGAGAGACAGACAGACAGACAGACATACCAACAGAGACAGAGACAGAGAAACAGAGAAACAGATAGACAGAGAGAGAGACAGAGAGAGAGACAGAGATAGAGAGAGATAAGATGAAGAAGAACAAAACAAACAAGCAGAACAAGAATAAACAAAGATAGACAAATAAACACAGAAAGACATAAAGGTGAGAACAAGTCATAAATGAGCAATGAGAGTCACAGACAGAAGACAAAACTGGAAAGAAAAAACGAACAGAGAAAGAGAAGAGAGAAAGAGAGACGTACAAGAAAGACAGAGCAAGGAGAGCCACCCAGAAGAACAATATACCCATACAGAAACAGAAGGACAGAGGGGAAAAATAGCAAAGACGGGACAGACTTACTGACCGACAAACGTTTCTTTCCTCTCTTAAGGGTGAGAAACGTGTTATACGTCTTTTCAGTCTCATACTACTGTATTTTTGCATCCACACACAACTTTCTGCTATCAAGGGAGAGAGAGAGGGAGAGAGAGAAACAGACAGACAGATAGGCATACAGACCGACCGCCAGACAGACAGACAGTGACAAGTAGAAAGACAGAAATAGAGAGACAGAGGGAAAGAGAAAAGAGGATATAGAGACATAAACGTAGACAAAGACAGAAAGACAGACATAGAGACAGACAGACAGACGGAGAGTCAGACAGACAGACAGGCAGATAGACATACAAACAGACTGCCTGACTGACATCCTCTTTTCCTCAGGTCTCTTATCTATGAGAAGCAGTGCACTCTTCCCATTTGTTCTACTTTTGCTGACATTTCCTTTTATCCCATTCTCTTTCACCATTTCTTTTTCTTTCACTTCTTTTTTCTTTTCTTTTGTTTTACAGCTGGGAGAGAGAGAGAGAGAGAGAGAGAGAGAGAGAGAGAGAGAGAGAGAGAGAGAGAGAGAGAGAGAGAGAGAGAGAGAGAGAGAGAGAGAGAGGAAGAGAGAGAGAGAGTGTTTCGGATACTGAACCCCAACTAATGTGTTTCCGGTTCCGGTTCCGGTTCTCGAGGTGGAGTTGTTGACCGTAAAACTCACTCCATGTTTTCAAGGCACAGGGGTTTACTGCGATCCTTAAGAACTCTGTGTACTTCTCTGCACTATGATAGCTCCCATTAACACCCATCATACTTTCATATCCCTGTACGTGCACTAATTATTGCACAGACATGCATACTAACAATGCAACAACAAAGTCTGAACCGGCTCCTTACATTTGATAAGAGTGCGTTCAACAGATGGTGCCTGTTTTGTACATTGACAGAATGATGATGACGATGCGAATAGCGGCTATGTGCAAGTAAAACTGGTGTACTTCTAAAGAAAAACCACAGCAATAACAAGAGTTGCTTCTATATTAAAAAAACATAATGTAGGAAGTCTTTTTCCATTAGTGACAGAGCGTAAGAGTTGAGTATTTTTAATTGAAAAAAAACCCACAAGCCAACAACAAGAGTGGCAACAGTGATACAAATCGGCTTAAGTTGAGACTTAACTTATTATAGATACTGAAGCACTAATTGGTACTCTTTACAGTTTGAAGTCTTGACAGTTTTTGTTAAAAGGACAAAATACTCATTTCCGAAAGTAAGCTCGACAAGTTTGATGGAGTGGAAGTACTTTGGTAAACTTCTTTAGTTAACACGAAGAAAGATAACGCTTTGAATTGGGGATCATTTATCGTTCTCTTGTGTTGTTGTTACAGCAAACAAAAGGTAAACCAGCAAACAGTATATTCTTGAGATCTGGTGATTGCCATACTGTTTCAATAATTGTCATCTTTGTGTCGTGTTTTTTCTTTCTTTTTCCTGTTGTTGTTGTGTCGTTTGGGGATGTGATGTTTATTTCATTTTTACTTTTTTCTTATTTTTGTTTATTAATTATTGGTTTTTGTTCGTCGATTTTGCTTTGTTGATTTTCTTAGAAAGAATGGTGCTTTTGGATTTTTTGTTTAGTGTCTTCTTTTTTATAGAAAGAATGGTGCTTTTGATTGACAAAAGAACTGTGGCATCCTTTTTTAAAGCTGTTGTTTACTCTCTAGCAGTTCATGTGAAAGAAAAGAAGATGAGATTATTCTGCCGAACGTATGTATGACTTTTGTGGGGGGACACCTTTCGTTATAAGCCTGGTTGGTGAAGTTAATGCCAGACAGGAGGTAGGAAGGATGCCATCCACGTAAGAGACAAAGTGTGATGTCTTCTGTGATGCAGACAGCAACTACACTGTACAGAATGACACAGTTCCAAAAGGAACTTTTCAAGACGAACAAAGTGTATGGCATCAGAGTTCCGAACGTCTAGGGCACAGACTGCTGATTACAGTTATTACCACTGTACATGTGTTACATTCAAATACGGCAACGCGTACGTGTACAAAAAGTAGGTTTCCATTAAATAGTACATTGACTCTTTTGTACAACTTTTCCACGTGTTTTCAGATGTTCACAGTGAATTGATGAATTAAAAGTGGATTTTATTGCAGAAATGCAGACGAGCATAACACACGTTTTTTTTTAATATGCTGTTATCTAGTGCTGTGTTTTAGAGCATAAAGACAATACTATGCTTTTACGAATTCATGTTTTTTCTGTTCGATGACAATCAAAAGGTACTCCTACTCCTTTTTATAATATCGAGTCCCGGGTGCATGCGGGTATTGTTGTCTTTTTAATTCGTTTCCACCGACAAGCAATGGTAGAGGAGATTTTAATGCGTGTAGGTGATATGCGTGTATTTGCACACTACACCACGGTCTATAATCTATCCACAGGGTGTTTATCATATATCGAAAATGTCTTATTCATACGTTTTGTCTACTAAACAGGGGAATGGGTGAGTATACAATACAAAGACAATCCAGGTCAAATAAAAGTATCATCGATTCTTTGTTTCAGCATAAGTACTTCTTTGCTATTGCAATATTATTTAGTGTTGTTTTTTAACAAAAGGCATGCTTGAATATTATATATGAAAAGGAGCACACTTTAAAGTTATAATTCAATCTCTGTTAAGTCAAAATTGATTTCATTTATGGGATCAGCATTTAAGATTTGGTCAGTTACTGATGTGAGCAAATGGCCAAGACTAACATGTCGATGCTGTCGTGCTTGTTAATGTTACGTGCGCATTGTGTTTGGCTTCACAAGCTCCTACGATAGTAACGCGTATCCTCTTTTAAAGAAGACAGAAATCCTGAACAGACTGAGCATGACTACTGATAGTTAAGGCTAGGTATTTGATGGCACACATACACGTTCTAGAGGATTTTGCCTCTAGAGTTAAAATCAGTGCCGACTCCACTCCCCTCTCCCAACCCAACCCCCCCCCCCCCCCCCCAAAAAAAAAAAAAGTCCTTTGGATGAGACTAAAAGCCGTGGTCTCGTGTGCGAACATACGCAGAACATCTTGCACACACGTTAAGACTCGCTCCGCTTTTTGAAAGAGTAGACCATTGTGTGCCGATGGGAACGGTTGACAAAGTATTTAAAACTGCATACAGACTGGGACTGGATGTAAGAAAGCACAAGAGTGCTTATTCTATTATCCTCGAAATAAAAGAATAGATAAATACAAATAAATAACGAAGAAGCTTCTCATTTAGTGTGTACACTCAGGGTGAATCCCAGGTGGGATGGGTGAGACAGAGTACACAGTGTGGTTGACCTGTAGACTGCTTAACCTGGGGAACACTCCACAACAACAGCAACAACAACTACAATAACGATACCTATCTATCTATCTATCTATTTACACCCCCCCCCTCTCTCTCTCTCTCTCTCTTTATATATATATATATATATATATATATATATATATATATATATATATATATATACATGTGGGTGTGGGTGTGAGGGGGTGCATACGTGTTACACCATCACCCATTCATGTCACATTAGAAAAAAAATCAAACCTTTTATTATACAATGTTAAGAAAGAACACAGAACCTTTTGCAAATACGAAAACAAAACCTGTAAAAGCTGGCAAAGAAACATTAAGATAACTGAACATATAACTGAGATATAGAAATAGAGAACAAACAGATACAACAATGCTAACTAGAGGAATGGCAGAATGGGTATATAATTGAACGATTCAATGGCTGATTCATTGAATGATTAAGTTAAAGTTTCGAAATACAATCGAACCGGCAACTGCCAAAATAAAAGAACCAAACATCTGAACAAATTACGCAGATAAAGATCACATAGAAACACCAAAACAATGAAATTATCAATTAACAGAAAAATAACATAGGAAAGGAAGAAAGACAGAAATACAGACAGACAGACAGACAGACAGACCGATAGAGAGATGGACAGATAGATAGATAGATAGATAGATAGATAGATAGATAGATAGATAGATAGATAGATAGATAGATAGACAGATAAATAAATAAATAGATAGATAGATAGATAAATAGATAGATAGATAGATAAATAGATAGATAGATAGATAGATAGATAGATAAGATAGATAGATAGATAGATAGATAGATAGATAGATAAAACTACAGAAAGATAGAAAGAACATAAATAAATACATAAAAAAGTAAATAGATAAATAAGTAAAAATAAACAAATGAATAAATAAACAAACAAATAAGTAAATAAATTTTAAAATAAAAAAATAAAGTAAAACACACGGAAACTTAACCCACCAGTAAACACGATTCTCACAACCGCTTAAGCTTTTGGAGACTGTAAAAAAAAAATCCATATTTTCTGCTGCGTTGCACCTTGGCTAATACATCTTGCCCTGCACGATTGGGCAAGGGAGATCTTGTCCGGGCTGATTGCCCCCTGTGTCCATTGGCTGTCACGTTTCTGTCACAGCCCACTGGGCTTCAATGGGAGGGATGCACAGCCCAGATAGCCCCCTGTCCTGCAGGTGGCGAGTGTCGGCCATTCTTGGGCACATCATGATGGAGTGAAGGTCTGTGTGATAGAGACTTCTCTGTGTCTGTATAGGGTCCAGCGACTTAGAGTCTCTTTTGAAGTTCTTAGGTCGTTCTTGTGGCGGTACAGAACTATGTTGTAGACTAAGTGTGGAAAATATGTCTTGAAATAAATCTTGCAGTGAATCTTAAATCTTGTAGTTTATTTATTTCGTTGGTTTAAAAAAAAATTATTTCGAGGATACTGGAATAAGCGATCATGTGCTTTTCTATATCCAGTCCCAGTGTGTTTGCGGTTTTGTAAATTTTGTCATCCGTTCCGAAGGTTTTGTATCTTCTCGGATCGTTTTGGCATGTGAAAACTGACAGAGCCTATCTCTATCAAAAGTGGTGGATGGCAGACTTCGTTTGTCATGCCATACGAGTTAGTGACTATAGCTGGGTCAAATTTCTATTTTTGCATCAGAAAATTATTTGCCGACTTCTAGAACGCTTGTGTTTTAATTGTAGCTGTTTCAGATGCTATAATATTGAAATACGTGAGTGGTTGAGAAAAAAATGCTAAAAGGAAAATTACATAAAGAAATTATATCAAAGGAAGGGAAAAATGAAGGAATGAGTCCTTCCTTGTGTCCTACAAGAAAGAAAACAAAAGAACATCAGATAAGCAAGAAAAAGAAAAAGAAAAGGAGAAGATCAGAAAGGCAATAAAAAGAAAAAAAAGAAAGAAAGAAAGGAAGAAAGAAAAAGAAATAAAGAAGAATGAAAAGACTGAAAAAAGAAAGCGAAAGAAACAATAGACAGAGAATAAAAGAGGGAAACAACGAAAAAATAAACAGACGAAAGAAAGAGTTCATGAAAAAATTTTTTAAATCGTAAAGAAATATCACAGAAAAGATAAAACCCCAATTCAGATGAGAAGCATTGTTCCAACGTACAATTCTTTTTTCCAGGATGCAGTAATCAGAAAAGACATCACCTGTCATGTACATCACACCATTGGTGCACACTGTCAATGCCACTCGTCTCCCCACGATTGACCAGCCACAGGAAATGCCCACACATCTGATCTCCCCTTACACCTCAATGCCTGTCACGTGTCTGTCATGGCTGATGGGTTTTGATCCAGGGACAATGCACATAAAGCTGACAATGTCATGTCATTCATCTGACAATGGGTGTCGATGCACACAGGTGACAGTGTCATGACATTCACCTGGCACTGGGTAATGATGGAGGGATGATACACACAGCTGACAGAATCATTTCATTTCATGTGGCACTGGGTGCAGGTCAGTCAGTCTGTGGTCAGTGTGGCCGGCAGCTGTATCAGTGGAGGTCCTGCACTTGTAGTAATAGAGTGCCTGAAACCTGGAATGCCTGTTGGCTGTGAGAGTGTGCTTCGTTATTTGATGGGGGTGCTTTGTGTTGGTTTAAGTTTAGTCTAGTGTGTATAACAAACGGCACGTCAAACAACACATACAATCGGTCTATTACCCTGCGCATGCTGGCCACCTGTTAATCTGTCATGGTCAGCTCTGGTTTTGCAGCTTGGTTTTTCTGTACTTCTGTTTTTATGTTTCAATTATTTCTTTTTCTTACAAAACACAGGAAATTAACCAAACTGAAATGAAAGCAATTGACAAAACTGAAATGTATGTATGAGTAGATGAATAAATATTGAGAGGAATGAATTAGCACATAAACAAATAAATTAGTATGTAAACAGCTGAACAAACGAACATATGTCACTGGAATAGCTGCGAGTTTAAACAGCCTATTTAACAAATATATACATGAATAATCACAAAAATGAATAAATGAATGACTAGATCAATCTATCAATAAGCATACACTTAATTGAACAAAGCAGTCACAACATAACAACGCCCAAACAGTTCTTTGCATCAAACATAAACCCATCACAAGCATCCCACTCTATTACATATAACCAACACAACTTAAACACTCAGCACACTCGATTAGCTCTCAGAGACCTCGTGATGGCTGATTTCACCTAGCGCCCTTCGCTGTCACGTCTCCATCATGGCTGACTGGGTCAGAATGGAAGGGATGCACAGCCGACATAATCGTATGTCCTTCATGTGGCCCTTGATGGCTCAAGACTGTGGTCAGTGTGGCTGGCCGCTCTGTTAGTGGACATCCTGCACTTAGCATCTTAGGACTCTGGTGTTGTCCATTTGCTGCAGGGTGTAGCCTGGTGTAGCAGCCGTCCCATGAAGTCTTGTCTTGTGTCTCCCTGTGCTACGTTAGTCCATGTATTTCTTGACATCGTCTGCTCGCTGATCTGTACCTATATCTTGGCTGCTATCTTGACTGTGCTGCACTTGCAGTGTAAAAGTAATGAGTTTTCTAAATGGTTATAGGTCTTGGAGAGCTGATGGGTGTTAAGCGTGAGTGCTATTACCCTTCGTGTACAGGGTTTTTCTTTTCGTTTCTGTTCTATCTGCTCATTATATGTCTGTTTGTGTGTGTCTGTCTCTGTTTGTTTTATAAGCCTGCATACGTTTTCATTTCAGTTTATAAGAGAAAAAAGCAAATGAATACACATATAAAACAATTGTGCATTGAAACGTAAGTACTGAAGAAAAAAATCAAATAAACCAAACACTTGAACCGCTTTACTATCTGCAAAGGTCACCGGGTGTCACTGCTTCATGTTGCCTGGTGCATGGAATATTCTCATAAACAGCCTGTGTCCTGTCTGCAGTGTTCAAATATGCACACACTTGCTATATTTGAATTCTTTAACCTCAGAAGCAGCCTTCAATCTGTCTGTCTGGTATGTCTAGTCTGTCTACATTTCTTTCGTTTCCTGCTTAGATATCTTCTTTCTAAAGTTTGGTGCTTTATTCCTGTTGTATACGCACCTAAATTGCAGGGAAGCTTAATATTCATAAAACCTTAGCTGCAAAAGGAATTTGTAAACAAAACCCAGTTTTGCGTCACTTGAAAAGCGACAACTTCTACAGAAGCAACAAAGCAGAGTGTGAAAAATAGTAAATCTTTGATGTGACTTTTGCAGTAAACATGAAAGCAGCAACGGCTTCAAAACAAATGGTAACCAAATTTAACATTGTCCATATTTATTCTTGGCGACAGCAAGGGTATCAAGCTAGGGACCGTCCAAAGATCATCAACAAACAACAACAACAACAACGCTGTCCTAAAGCTGATTCCATCATCGGAAGCCCTCCTCTGTACTTTATCGTGATGCCCAATTCTCACTGCAGCACTTGTTCATGGGTGACTGGTTCAAGAGAGATCTCCTTACAGCTGATTGGAGCTGCGGCCCTTTAAGCTGTCAAGTCCTCATCGTGGTCCAATGGGCTTGGGATGGAAAAGAAAGCACACTGGACATGGCTTTGTGGGCTAAGCCAGCCCTTCTGGAATAACACAGATCGCTGGCTGGTGAATATACTGGCGTTACGATAACAGTTGTTTACAGTTTCTTGTTTGATAATGTAGTATTCAAGTCTTGCTTGAAGTGCTGTTTTTATCAGATATTTCTTGCTCCGAAAGGTTTACAGTCTTAGGACTACAAATACTGTTTATTGTAGAACTGTTAGAAGGTACAGCTGTATTTTGAGGTTAAATTCAGAAATTATAGAAAACAATATGAAAGACAATGCTAATTCTGTCTGACGTTTTGCTATGTTCTGTCAAGTATCATATTGCCTACTGAAACTTGCCCAAGCCAAGCTATTTTCCAGTTGATGCTGTAAAACGGTAAAGTATACAGACATGTACTAAAACGTTACAGTTTGAAAAGCTCTGTTTGAAAATGTCTTCAGGCATAACAAGCTCCCAAAATTCCATATAGGGAGAAAACAATCTCCTGAAGTCGGAATATGGCTGCCTGTATCTCTCGGTAACTGTAAAAAAGTCACGCAAAGAGACTTCTCATCCAGAGTGTACTTTTGGATCTCAGAGTGATTTCCACATGTGATGGGTGGTACAGACTCCCAGTCAAACACTGGTTACTGAAAGGCAGGGGGACACTGTACCCAACGATTCAGGGCTGGATCTTGCCCCAAACCATCATCTGTCCTAGTGTCACACAAGGTACACTCTGTATGAAACCTAATTAAATATCTTTTGGCAAGTTCAAATACTTCCTACTGACAGACAAAATAGTCTGGCCAAAGTTTCTCTAACTGTGTTTTGTCAGGTATTGCTGTGTTACTTCCTACTGGAAGACACGGCAAACGTTGTCTAAAGTTCTTTTGACTCTGAGCGCTAAGTTTTAGTGTGGTTTCCTTCTTGCCCTTAGTAAGAGAAAACGTTTCGAAGATTCGATCTTCTGTCGGATTTAAAACTAAGTTAAGTTTGTGGGTTTTTTCTTCTCGTCTTTCTTACTATCTGTGTTTGTTTATCTGCCTCTCTGTGCCTGTATTTTTGTCTGCCTTTCTTTCTGTCTGTCTGTCGCTCTCTCTCTCTCTCTCCCCTCTCTCTCCTCTCTCTCTCTCTCTCTCTCTCTCTCTTCTCTCTCTCTCTCTCTCTCTCTCTCTCTCTCTCTCTCTCTCTTTCTCTTTCTCTCTCTGCCTGTCTGTTTTGTTTGTCTGTCCCTCTCTGTCTCTATGTCTCTCTCATTCCCTTTCCCTCTCTCCCTTTCTATCTCTCTGTCAGAATTTACAAAACTGCATACACACGGGACTTGATGTTAAAAAGCAATAAGTGCTTATTCCATTATCCTCGATATAAAAGTTGTTATTTTAGTCTCTGTCTTTGCTTGTCTCTCTGCCTGTGTATGCTCTGTCTCTGTCTGTCTGTCTTTGTCTCTCTGTCTCTTTGTCTGCCTGCCAGCCAGTCTGTCTCTATCTGTCTGTCTGTCTGTCTGTCTGTCTGTCTCTCTCTCTCTCTCTCTCTCTCTCTCTCTCTCTCTCTCTCTCTCTCTCTCTCCTCTCTCTCTCTCTCTCTCTCCTCTCTCTCTCTCTCTCTCTCTCTCTCTCTGCTTTTGCAGACAACATCCCTTTCTTTTAGTGGAGGCATCAGAAGAACAGATGCAGAACTAAAGTGGATGTGCAAGACACTGGACTGGCTTCTTTCCGGGTTGTCCTTTTCAGATGCAAAGCTTCAGGTTTTAACAGCGGTGTGAAATGTTGGCAGTCTGCACAAGGGGCTGGAGCGAGTCCTACACATCCTGCACATGTCAGTGGAGCATCGTATGGTTTCTTCTAGCGATTTCTTGTGGATACAGTGAACAAGAGAATGTCACTAAACTATTAGCATCTGCAGGCATGCACATTATACATGTGTGTATGATAGTACATGTCCAGTTATAATTTTTGTAGGATAATGAAATGCAAATCTCAAAAAGTTCTTCTGTCGCTCTCAAAACTCATGAGATATGTAAGTATTTCATGAAGCTCCCATTGTCTTTCACAAGTGTAGATTATGTCTTTTAAAGAAATTTGTATACATTAAAAGTAGTATTTCTTTAATACTGTTTGCTTATCATTTTGCGATGAACTCTTGCTTTTCAGTGCCTGCTGGTATTCATATTGTTTTGGGTGTATTGCTGTTAGGTTTATTCTCCTGTTCAATTTGTTTGTAATCCTCCATACCACAAAAGGGGTGAAAGGGTTTAAATCTTGAATCTTGAGTATGTACCCTACCATTCTGCGTCTTTGTTTCTTGCTATCATTTATGCATAAAAAGTTGTACGCTAGGTTATGTGATAAGACGCACACACACACACACACACACACACATATATATATATAAAATATATATATATAATATAATATATATATATATATATATATATATATATATATATATATGCATGCACACACATACACACATACACACTCGCACGCACGCACACACACACACACACACACACACACACACACGGAGTTTCAAAATATCTGTTGACAAATACACGTGTAAAACCACCAGTTCAAGTGCCGCATTCTACTTTCAGTTAATTCTAAGGCAGCCCTGGAATTTGGATAAGCTTATTCTTTGAAGAGAATTATCTATCAAAAGCCTTTTTGCCATTTAGATTGAAGAATTTTGCAGAATACCTTATTAAAGAGTGAGACAGGCAGACAGACAAAGACAGACAGGCAAACAGACAAAGAGACAGACAGGCAGACAGACAAAGAGACAAAGAGACAGACAGGCAGACAGACAAAGAGACAATAAGACAGACAGGCAGAGATAGACAGAAACTCAAGCACACAGGCACGCGGACACATAAACACACGGACTCAGACAGAAAGACACACATCTTCGCCAAACGATCGGATAGCTACTATTGTTGTCTGTCATATGAGCACAACTGCTTTGCCCTGCAGCTAAGCACCTGAAAATCAGGCCCGGGGCATCCGACTTCGGCATAGCAGAGAATTGTTATCTTTTAAGTCCTTATTGAAAACAAGTTAAGGAGAATGGGCGATAAAGGCAGAAAGTAGACACGAAGGAGGTAACAGGAAAAAAACAGGAACAAGGCAAAAACAAAGAGAGGGATAGGAATGAGGGAATGTCCAGCACGGAATTTTCCGAAGGTGGGGATTTCTTTTACGCTAATCCCCCCCCCCCCCCTCCCTCGTATCCCCACGGGGGAGACAAACATACAAGCGGACTGAAAGACAGACAGACAGACATACAGACAGACAGATCGACAAATAAAGAGGAGGCTGTCGAAGTTAAACTGACTTTACATAACAATGTTTCCTTTTCCTTGGAAGATTCTTTCGAAAGAAGCACAGCTGAAAGGTTACTGATATGACACTGTCTCTGTTTTCTGTCTCTCTGTCTCAGTCTCTCTGTCAGTCTCTGTCAGTCTCTCTCTCAGTTTCACTCTCTCCCTCTCTATGTTAGTCCCAATCGGTATGCCTGTCTGACTGTCTGTCTGTCTGCCTTTATGTCTGTCTCTGTCTGTCTGTCTGTTTCTGTCTCTTACTAATTATAAGTCTCTGACTCTGTCAATGTCTATCTATATGTCTGTCTTCCCCCTCCCCCCTCTCTCTTTCTCTTTCTGTCTCTTTCTCTCTCTCTCTCTCTCTCTCTCTCTCATCTCTCTCTCTCTCTCTCTCTCTCTCTCTCTCTCTCTCTCTCTCTCTCTCTCTCTCTCTCTCTCTCTCTCTCTCTCTCTCTCTCTCTCTCTCTCTTCCCGCTTTCTCGCTCTTTCTCTCGCTCTTTCTCTCCCTCTGTGGTAGTTCCAGTCTATCTGTCTGTCTGCCCCCTCTCTGTCTCTCTGTCTCTGTCTCTGTCTATCTGTCTGTCTGTTTCTCTCTCTCTCTCTCACTCTCTCTCTCTCTTTGGAAGACTATTCGTTCTGTTAATTGTAAACGAAAAATCTGTAACTCAATTTCTAATGACCAATGGTATGACCATTTCCTTAGATTATTTCAAGACTTTGAGAGTACGATACAGGACCAGGAAACAGTGGAAGATGAAACTGTCAGAATAGACAATGTTGTGCAAGACCCAGTCCTTGAAGAACCTATATCTAAACAAGAAGTAATCGCAGCCATAAAGAGATTGAAAGAGGGGAAAAGTGCTAATCCAGACAGAATTATAGGAGAGATGCTTAAAAATGTGGATGACACTATAATTGACTATTTGGTGCAGTTGTTCAATAAGCTTTTTGATGAGGGTTTATTTCCAAAGGAGTGGTCTAAATCTATAATTGTGCCAATACATAAGAAGGGAGCAACTAGTATGCCAGACAACTATCGAGGAGTTTCTCTGACAAGCATAATGAGTAAAGTATACACATCCATATTAAATAGAAGACTTTCAGACTGGGTTGAAACAAATGAAAAATTCAGAGAAGAGCAAGCAGGCTTTAGAAAGGGATATAACACAGTTGATCATATTTTTACTCTCTATGGGCTTGTACAGAAACATTTACAGAAGCATGCTAAACTGTTTGTTGCATTCATAGATTTCAGAAAAGCATTCGATTCGGTAGATAGGAATATACTATGGGTTATACTTCATAAAACAGGAATTAATGGGAAACTGTATAGGGCTATAAAGGGTGTATATTCATCTGTAATGGCTTGTGTACGCAACAGATGTTCTTACACAGATTACTTTGACTGTCCCAGAGGCGTTAAACAAGGTTGTTTGTTGAGTCCCTTAATGTTTTCAATTTTCATAAACGAACTGGCTACAGAAGTAGCGAACTCCGGAAAACATGGAATACAAATGATCCCAGGAGCAGTTGAATTATTCCTGTTACTTTTCGCAGATGATGTCATTCCCACAGGACTGCAAAATCAACTGAACACATTAAAATCAGAAGCAGATCGTCTGGGCCTCACAGTAAATTCAGAGAAAACGATGGTTATGGTATTTAGGATGGGAGGCCACTTGGGAATGAGAGAAAAATGGACTTATGGGGACCAAAAACTTAAAGTAACAAATAACTATAAGTACCTTGGGGTAACATTTTCAACAAAGTTGTGTAATAGCTCTATGTTTGATATGATGTGTCAAAAAGCTAAAAATGGAGTTATGCAAATTATCAAATCAATGAGAAGATTAGCTTCTGCTGATAGTACATTATTTTGGAAACTGTTTGACACACAAATAGAACCTGCCCTGACGTATGCAGCAGAAGTATGGGGTCTAGAAGATACCACACAAATTGAAAAAGTACACACCTTTGCCATGAAAAAATTCTTATGTGTTCCATTACATGCATCAAATAGACTTATGTACGGAGAAACTGGTAGATACCCCTTTTATATAAGAACCATAACTAAATGCATTAAATACTGGATTAAACTTATCAGGCTTCCTATGTTTAAGAATAAACAGACAAGCATACGAGATGCTGCTTATACAACATAATAATGGTAAAGTAAACTGGGCGACTAAAGTAAAAGATCTTTTGACGATAAATGGATTTGGTATTGTTTGGCTATGCCAGGGGGTGGGTTATGAAGAACAGTTTGTTAGAGAATTGAAAGATAGACTTATTTCATGTTTTCATCAAAACTGGCATGAACAGTTAATGTCTAGTGAAAAATACACTTGGTATAGCTCCTTTAAAGATGCGTTTGGTCCAGAACAGTATCTGATATCGTTAACTAATAAAAGGCTTCGAAGTAATTTACTAAAATTTAGGCTAAGATTGTGTAGTCTTTTGAACTGCAAACAATGGTATATTACAGCAGAGACAGACAACAACTCTTGTCCAGCATGTGGAGAAGAAGAAGAAGACGAATTTCATTTTTTGTTTTGCTTGTAGAACTTATCATGACATTCGCCAAAAAATTGCTTTTTTGACAAACCCAACCAACAGGTCCACCAATCTTGTACAAAAGGTGTTATCTTCAAATAATATGTCCGAGCTTAAATATTTAGCAATATATATAACGCAGGCTCTAGATAAACGTAAGCAGACTACGAATGAAACGGATCCTATACGTAATAACTGAAAATATTGGTTGGCATTTATCTGGACTTTGGATTATTACTCATGTCCTTTTCATATTCATTCCTATGTTAATATGTTACTTAAAATTACCCCCTTTGACTGATGGGCTTGTAGCTTTTGTCAAATAAAATTCGTTCATTCGTTCATTCATTCGTTCATTCATTCTCACACGCACATTGTAGGCAGCATCATCACCAAAGATGCAGAAGTATGATGCGGCAGAAACTTGACTGGAATCTTTCCGGGCTTCTCTGGCAACTGGAAGATTTCAGTTTCCAACAAACAGTGTGAACAGTGAGCAGTCAGTACACGGGGACTTAAAGACTCTTACACAACCTGCACTCTCTCTCTCTCTCTCTCTCTCTCTCTCTCTCTCTCTCTCTCTCTCTCTCTCTCTCTCTCTCTCTCTCTCTCTCTCTCTCTCTCTCTCTCTCTCTCTCTCTCTCTCTCCTCTCTCTCTCTCTCTCTCTCTCTCTCTCCCTCCCTCTCCCTCTCTCTCCCTCCTCCTCTCTCTCTCCCTCCCTCCCTCTCTCTCTCTCTCTCTCTCTCTCTCTCTCTCTCCCGTCTGTCTTTGCAATTCTTCTTCTTCTTCGTAATTCTTCTTCGCAATTCTTCTTCTTCTTTGCAACTCTTCTTCTTCTTCTACTTCGCAATTCTTCTTCTTCTTCGCAGTTCTTCTTCTTTTTCTTCTTCTTCTTCTTCTTCTTCTTCTTCTTCTTCTTCTTCTTCTTCTTCTTCTTCTTCTTCTTCTTCTTCTTCTTCTTCTTCTTCTTCTTCTTCGCAGTTCTTCTTCTTCTTCTTTGCAATTCTTCGCACTTCCTCTTCTTCACAATTGTTTTCTTCGCAATTCTTCTCCTCCTTTAACTTCATTTTCCTCCTCCTTCTCCTATTTTCATTCTCTACAGCTTTTGTTTTCTTTTTTTCTATTCAAAACATCACACCTAAGTGCCCACATCTATGCTTTCTACCCACCCGCATCAGAAGATACAGATTACCATTCACCACTAAAAAAAAACCACAACAACCCACCTACAAGTTCCAAAGACCATTATCTCCAATGCTGGCTGTTTATAGAGCCGTGTAATCCGCACATTCAAAATGTTTTTACTGTTTATACAGAGCTGTGAACTTTTAGCACAGGCACATTTGTCACTGGTTTAGACATCTGATCCATCTGTTTGTAGGCTACTGTTTCTGTTGTCGTCATTGTTGTTGTTTTTTTGCTGAATGAATCTAAAAAGACAGGATTGAGACAGGGACCTGCTTACTCATCCTCACCCACATGGTCACACACACACACACACATACACACACTGCGCGCGCGCATGCACGCACACACCACACACACACACACACACACACACACATACACGGACGCGCACACACGCACGCTACGCAAACATACACCACACCACACCACACCACTCACTGCGCGCGTGGGCGCGCGCGCACACACACACACACACACACACACACACACAACACATACACACGTACACGGGTACACACGTGTATAAACGTACACACACACACACACACACATACACACACACATGCACACAGCGGCTAAATACACATTCTGCAATGCAATAAAGCATCTGCAAATGGAATATGATCTCAGCGATTTCTGCAGTTGATTCTCACCAAAAAATTGAAGATGCTGGTTAATGCAGATCTGAGCGTGTTTGACAGATGCACATCTATCATTGTGATCTGAAGATTTTGCAAGATTACTGAGAGAGAGAGAGAGAGAGAGAGAGAGAGAGAGAGAGAGAGAGAGAGAGAGAGAGAGAGAGAGAGAGAGAGAGAGAGAGAGAGAGAACGCCCACACGCGCGGGACACAAACACACACACACACACACACAAAACAATAACACACACACAAACACACACATACTGAGGCACGCGCGTGCGCGCACACACACATACGCACACACTCACATACAAACATGCCGAGGGAAAATGTTCCTTATGAGGTACAATACAGAATCTACAAATATAAAACCATGACAATGATTGGTCCACGTTTTAATGACTTCAGACGACTGTTATTGCAATTTTGGAAGAGACGTGTTGAGTTAGTGTCGTAGCCTTTGACACATGCACATCTATCATTTTCATCTGAATATTTTTGCAGGATGTCCAATACCAGAGATGGAGAGAGACATAGAGAGAGAGACAGAGACAGAGACAGAGAGACAGAGAGAGAAAACAGACCCAGACAGACAGACAGAGCTAGAGAAACAGAGAGTCAGAGAGGCAGAGAAAGACACAGAGACAGACAGAGACAGACAGAGACAGACACAGTGTAAGAGATACACAAAAAGGATAGACAGATAGACACACACACACACACACACACACACACGCATACACACACACGCGCGCGCACACACACACACACACACACACACACACACCACAGACACAGACAAGCAAACGGATAGAAAGTTCTTCAAGTTATGCTGACCTTATAGTTACGATTTGTTTTATTTGTTTGGCTAATGCCTTTGCAAGTGACAAATTTGAAAGGCTGGCAATAGCAAAACGTCTGTGTGTGCGTGCATGTGTGTGTGTGTGTGTGTGTGTGTTTGTAAGTGTGTGTATGTGTGTGTGTGTGTGCGCGCGCATGTGTGTATATAATATATATATATATATATATATATATACACACACACATGTGTGTGTGTGTGTGTGTGTGTGTGTGTGTGTGTGTGTGTATGTTGTGTGTGTGTGTGTGTGTGTGATCCAAACATAAGGCCCAAACATTCGCTAGCCGCTTATTTTCGGCTATATACTTTTTTTCTTTTTTCACAATAATCATTTTGATATATTTTCCTTCTCTTTCTGTTTTCATCTTTTGCCGGCAGCGGTGGTAGGCCACAAGAAAATCTTTTAACTTAGGGCTGCAATAGACACTTCTAAATTATTGCAAGTGTCTTGCTGTTAGGTGCCAGACTTCAGACTTCAGATGATTTATTCAGATAGGTCAACGCCCCTTCTGAAGGAGTGGAAACATACAAAAGCGCTAGTATACAGCCATTTGCTGTCAAGTTATCGTTGAAAACAAATCCTTCAATGAACATTTGTTAGGTAGCACAGAGGGTGAGTGATGTTTCAATCACTGCCGGGACCTCTGAAGAGTGCTCAACCAGGAACCGAAACTCTAGACAGGTCAGGCTAAAGGCATGGTCCTTATTCAATTATTCCTAAGATGCTGCCTTCTAATGTTGTAGTTGATTTGATTTTGCAAATCTTGGAAAAAAATCATTTTTATGATGAGAATGAAGTTGTAACTGGTTACCTGCACTTGTTTTTCCTCACTATATTTTCTCAATTATACATACATACATACACACACACACACACACGCGCGCGCGCGCGCGCGCGCGCACACACAGCTTTCTTCTATAGTAGGCATCAGAAAAAATGCAGAAGTAAAGTGGATTGGCAAAATCCTTGACTGGTATCTTTCTAGGCTACTCTGTAAAACGTAGATTTTTTTTAACAGCCAGTGTAAAAACTTCGCAGCTTTGCAAGCGGGCACAAGGAGTCCTATATATTCATAAACCTTTTCTATCGCTTACTCTCTGTGAAATGAATGGTTTCTTTCAGGTGCCAATGCTCTACCATAGAAAGACTAACAGCTTCAACAACTGCAACACCAAATCAAAAGAAAGAGTGACAGGAATAAAAGTGAACTGTCCTGCTAGTGAAAACAAACTGTCCTACTTACTGTCTACTACGAGTCATTCTCAAAGAAAAGGTGGGATGCTCTGTATTGATTCTGTGCAGGAAGAGGGACGGGCAGTGTCAGATAGATATAGACCCAACCATTTTCTCAGTGATGGCGATGGACCATAGAATCTGACTGTCAGTGTGCTGCCCCACAAATGTCTGGGTTGTCAGCTCTGCCGCTGTGTTGGTGCAAATTACTATTCTGATGCTGTGAAGTGATGTGATTGTGCTGGTCTTGCAGATCTGGCGTCAGCTTATCTGTATCTTTGTTGGTTTCTTTGCTTGGTTAGTGTCATCATCATCGCTATCATCACCATCACCATCATCATCATCAGCAGCAGCAGCAGCAGCATCAACTACAACAACACCATCAGCATCAGCATCAATACTATCATCATCATCATCATCATCATCATCATCATCATCATCATCATCATCTTCAACATCGTTTTTTACTTCTTCTTCTTTTTTCTTTACTCCTCCTCTTTCTCCTGCTCCTCCTCCCCCTCCTCCTCCTTCTTCTTCTCCTCCTCTTCCTCCCCCCCCCCTCTTTCTCCTCCTTTATTTGCTCTGTCTCCCTTTTTTCGTAATGTTTCTGCATGCATGTAACTACCACCCCCCCCCCCCCCCCCTCTCCACTCCCACCACCACATCAAGTTATTCGTTTGCCTCTAAATACAAGAAAACACCTGCACGTTTCCAAACCTATTCTTGTATTTGTTTATCCTTGTGCAATGCCAACTTAAAAATACGCTTCTTTATACAGCTCTGTGACCTTTTAACACATCCACGTTTGTCATCGCTTTAGACATCTATCAATCTGGGGCTTTTTTGCAGTAATCTAACAAGAGAGGATTGAGACAGGGACATATCCACCCACACGCCACCACACACACACGCAAACACACACACATACACACACGCGCGCGCGCGCTAGCACGTGCATGCGCGCACACAGAGGCTAAATATTATTCAAGATAAAATACGCATATGTAAATATAAAATGATCATTTCTTTGACTCAAATTGTTGTTAAGCTGCTGCCATTTTGAATTTTGAAGGTACTTGTGGATGCTGAGCTGTGACATTTTGACAGATCGATATACATCATTTTGATCTGAATCTTTTACAGGATGTCTAATCGAGAGAGAGACAGCCATGTGCGTGTGTGTTGTGTGTGTGTGTGTGTGTGTGTGTGTGTGTGTGTGTGTGTGTGTGTGTGCGTGCGTGCGTGCTTGCGTGCGTGTGTGTGTGCATATGATTGTGTGTATTTGTGTGTGTATTTGTGTGTGTATAAGTGTGTGCGTGCGTGCGCGTGTATGTGTGTGTAGATATAGCACATATTTCTTCTATCGCAGGCATCACAATACAAATGTATAGGCTAAGGGAGTGGAGTGGCAAAAGGCAGGACCGGTATCTTTCTAGGTTTCTCTTTGAGACTTCAAACTTTATTTCAGTAACAGCTGGTGTGAATAGTATGCCCTCTGCACAAGGAGACATACAGAGTCCTACATACCCCACTACACTTTCTACCTCTCTCTCTCTCTCTCTCTCTCTCTCTCTCTCTCACACACACACACACACACACACACACACACACACACACACACACACACACACACACAGAGGACAAGTTGTTGATGTCACATGTCACATGACTCTCTTTCATGTGTCTTTTATTGTTTTTTTGTGCTATAGGTCTTTATTTCTCGTCTAATATCACTTATAGTGAACAGACGTTAAATACAAGAACGAACAGGGCAAGAGCCGGATGAAAATAAAGTATGCGTATGCTTATTCTGTTACCCTTGAATAATAATATCCCTTCATTCAAAAATAAACAATATTTCTCTCTCTCCCTCACTCACTCTCTCTATCTCTCTCCCCCCCCCCCCCCCCCCCCCCCCCCCCCCCCCCCCCCCCCCCCCCCCCCCCCCCCCCCCCCCCCCCCCCCCCCCCCCGCGCTCTCTGTGTGAAATGTATGGTTTCTTTCAAACACTTTACAACTTTCCATGAGCAAAAAGTGGAAACTAAAGAGTTATGTGGAAGCATGGGTCTAGTCCAAACCAGTTCAATCTTTTGCTTTATCTAAACTACAAAAGCCATATGGGGCTGTCATCTTAGAACATGTCTACTTCTCAGAATAAAACTGTGAAACTATATGCAGAATAAAACAGGGTTTAATATCAACACTACTGTCGTTCCTCGTATCAACACTCTGGCTAACCATAAGGGTCAACCCAGGACAGCCACCATTTTGTACGAGAAAACCACATTAACAACACATAAAATGACAGAAAACCAATGACAGATTCCTTAAAATTAACATTGTTTGTAGTAGCCAAGTGCTCTTTTCTACTGATTTGCACACCACGTTTTCAACATTTTCCATTCTCTCTCTCTCATTCACACACACACACACACACACCACACCCCCCCACACACACACCACACACACACACACGTACATGCACACGCTTGCGTGCACACATATACACGCACGCGCGTACACATACATACGCACATAAAGACACACACATATACACACACTTTTGGACTTTCGGGTTGTATGTTTAATTTCATCAAACATTTTCTGTCAGATAGATCTATTCAGGCAAGAATAGGAGGTACGTTTTCAAATACAAGAACTTTGGATATGGGTTTACCCCAAGGTTCTGTAATTGCCCCTATTTTATTTAATATACTAATAGCTGATTTACCCAAAATGTTGTCAAAAGATTCAGTTTTAGTTCAGTATGCGGATGACATTTGCTTGTGGATGAAGGTGACATTAAAACGAAAGACTCCACTTCGAACGTTAAAGTATATAGAGAAACTTTATCAGTCTGAACTGAATAAAATCATCTCATTTATGACCGAAAATTGGGCTTAGCTTGTCGCTTGAAAAAACAAATATGATGATTCAGGTTATGACCATGGGAAGCTTCCTTCTTTTACTGCAGATGACGCTGAAATATTATATACCCAACATGTTAAAATTCTGGGCTTTATTCTGACTCCTAAATTGTCTTGGTATAACCATATCAGCTATATACTGAATAAAGCAAGAAAGAGTTTAAATTTTCTAAACATTGTGTGTAAACAGCCTTGGGGGCAAGATACAAAATCAATTTTATCTTTAGCTACTTCTTTAGTGCGCTCAAGACTTACATATGAATAAGAGGTGTTTTTCAGCGCACCACGATACCTGTTAAATAAATTGCAAAGCACAGATAGTAAAGCACTCAAGTTATCTCTTGGGTTTCCTTTTCATGCATCTATTTTAGGCTCTTACAAGGAAACAGGTGTGCTACCTCTTGACGAACATAGAGAATTCTGTGCTGCAAAGTATATTTTGAGATGTTATTCAAACGAAAATTATTCTCAAACAGAAGTTAGCTCGGACATACATTTTGCTAAACAAGCTAGGTCAATTGAATCGCTAACATCTATAAAGACGTACACCTAGGATATCTTCAAAGATTCTAAAATTGATGAAAATGTTCTTGCTGTTACACCGTCTTTTTCAGCTATCCCTGAATGGGAAATGAATAAGCCAATATTTGACATGTGTCATACAAATCTATTAAAAAGCGATTTACCTAACATACTTGCAAGCTTAGTGAATTCGCATATTGACACTCACTATTCAGACCACTTAAAAATATACACAGACGGATCAAAACTTGATAACGAACAGGTAGGTGCAGCCTTCGTTATACCAGCCCATAACATTGAGAAAATATATCATATAACTAGTGGCGTTTCTATCTTTACTGCAGAGCTCTTCGCAATATTGATGGCTCTCAACTATTTTGTTCCACTTCCTCACAAAGATTTGAATATTGTACTATGTGTTGATTCTAAATCTGTATTGTGCGCATTAAATTCCTTAAATAAAATATTAGAGTAGAAATGATCACTGAAATCAAAACATACTGTTCATTTATTGTCGTTGAAAGGCATCAGTGTTACTTTTTGCTGGGTTCCTTCCCACTGTGGGATTATTGCTAATGAATGGGTCGATAGAGCGCGACGAGGAGCACGCAATGTTGAAGGATCACTTATAGTCAATATTTCGTTAGACTTGCGAGAGGGTTATGAACTTTTAAAGCAGACTTCTTATAATAAG
>CM054141.1:65610089-65640089 GCA_028751875.1 Rapana venosa
TAACACTCTGAACTATTCCAAAATATTCCACAGCAAACAAAATAATAAACAAAGCTCCAGTATGCCCTCTCTCCTTCCCCAACCCCCCACCGCCAATAGTCTCTCTCTTTACCCAGCACCAACTGCGTCACTCTTATCTATCCCCCAAAGCCCCCTGGAGAGAGAGAGAAGAGAGAGAGAGAGAGAGAGAGAGAGAGAGAGAGAGAGAGAGAGAGAGAGAGAGAGAGAGAGAGAGAGAGAGAGAGAGAGAGAGAGAGAAGATTGTGTGGAACGGCCCTTCTGCTGGGATCTGCTGGGTGTCAGGACAGTTTAGTCTTCGGCGTACTTCAGCTGTGTCCAGGTCCCTCAGGGAGAGAGAGGATGACTAAAGTGATGCTGGCAGCTGGGCCTTGTGGCGCTATGTGACATCGCTGCTGAAGTGTCTGTCCCCTGGTGGAGGCAGTCCTTTGTGGCAGGTGATGATGAGATTCAGGTTCCAAAGAAGGTTGTAACTTGGGCCATGATGTACATGTCACGCCCACTCTATTATGTTTGGGGGCATACAGCATGTTGACATGTTTTGAGTGGATATGACGGTGTGAATTTATGTACGTGAGTATAACTTTGTCCTCTCCATAGACGTATTTTCTCATTTTACTGGTTTCTGGGACTTGAAAGAGTGAATGTGTGTACGTGAGTAAACTTTGTCTTCCTACAGACGTCTGTTCTACTGCCAGAGTGTGAAGTTGAGGACCGCTCTACAATGCAACATTAATAGAAAAACAACATCAACACATCGACACGTGAATGTCTGTTTGTCTGGTCAGCTGGCTATCAGTGACACTATGTCTATTTGTCTATTGATAATGATCACAGTTTTGTTTCTGCCATTATGCAGTCGCCAATCGAATGTGTTTCTAAGGCCGCGCAGTTTCAGTGTATTTGTGTATTTGCATGTTGTATTCTTTATAAAAGATACATCTGACTGTATGCCTGTATGTATAGGCTGTCACAGAAAGTTCTTTCGAACAAAACATGTCCGTTTGGGAACGTTTATCAATTCATGTGAATGATTTAACAACCCAACAAACAAGCTAGATTTTGGTTATAAAAGCTTTGCAAATGCTTTTAGACAATATAAGAAAAGTACGCTTAAAACCTAACCGTTTTCCTTTTCCCAGGTGCATTCTTTTTGTCACTGCACATGATTTCTAGCCGATGCTTTTGTAAGGGGAAAAATGTGACAAAGCACAGTTCCAAAGGTAGTCCTTTTTCTGCTGTCACTGTTTGAATTGACAACTGCAGCATTGGCAATGGACCCCAGAGAACCAGCAGCAACAAGACAAGTGAATGAAAGCGTACAGCACAACAATATGCAAAGGAAAGGTAAACAGATGTACAGGATTGTTGTTGCATTGTTGCAGGTTCTCCAGCTTAGTACCTTGGGAGTCACCCAGAATCTGCGCTCTGTCTCCCCTTGGCAACTGGGAACCAGTATGATACCACCGCTACACACTGTATTAGACGTCTGCATGTATATAACAGTTTGATGTGCATCGCCATACAGGCTACCATCTCCGAATTGAGAGACTCTGTCACCTTTAAAGGGGAGTACAAGCTGCTGTGTTAAGAAATTGTCCTGGATGTTCACAGTTTGAACATCACATTTTAAAAACGTAACAGCATTTAATGTAGGCTTTGACACAGACCTTGTATGACATCGATAACTACCAAAGGTTTTGGCCTAGTTCAGAGAAGATGAGTGACTTGGCGTGATCACAAAATAACTTTGTGGACGTTGGTTTGAAATGTTCCCTTAGCTGAAAGAACTGGGTTTAGCGCCATTTGCAAGTTAGGCAATGTTACCTATGCACCAGCGTACCAATCTGCTTGTGGTGGTTTTCAGTTCTCCTCTTGCTGTGTGTTTTTCATAGGGGAGGGGGGGGGGAGCATATGCTGCTGACGCAATGGCCAAGTTAATCGTTCATGTCACAAGAGGCCTTTCTAAGGAAAGAACTTGTTGAAACTATTTTCTGTTATACACGGGCACATAGGCAAACACATGGACAAGGATGCATGCAATATGTATGCATGCAAGAGTGTGTGAAGAGACAGGCAGAGAGACAGAAAGACAGAGAGATATAGACAGGAGAGACAGAGACATAGACACAGAGAGACAGACAGACCGACAGGCAGAAACAGAGACAGAGAGACAGAGCAGTATTCTGCTGGGAGTTGGTTTGTGTCATGCCAGTTTTGTCTTGGCATGCGTCAGCAGCGGAGCATCACAGGGAAGAGAAAGAGCTGTGTGAACCACTGCTGACAGCTCGCTAGGCTGGGGCGGGGGGGGCTCTGTCACATTGCCATGGAGATGTCTCTTGTTGGATCCAGTCTTTTGATAGTACATGGTGATGCAATTACAGAGTTTTATGGGGAGACTGCTAATTTAGGCCTTGTGTGATGTCATCTAAACACACTTCATGTTGGATGCAGGGTACTGCAAATTAATGTTCTTGTAGTTTATAAATTCGGAATTCATGTAAGAGGGTGTCAGTCCGCTCTTTCCCTGCATACATCTTTGTCTCCTATTGCGTTTGGCACATATTTGTTCACGTTTAAAAGTTTCTGGAGGTAGCCATCTCAATGCCTTTCATCTGCATACATTTGTGTTTTTCTCTGTGTTGGCATTTGAAATAGGCATGTTCAAATTTACATGTTCCCAGATTTAGTGATTTAAATTTATGCATGAGGGTGCCACTTTGTTGTTTTTCTGTACTCGCCTTTTCTCATTTCTGTAATTGATATTCATCTATTCCCATGTCATCCCAGGTGTGAGCGTTGTTTGGTTGTCAGTTTGAAAGTGTGTGCTTATGTTAACCTCCCTCATGTGATAAGAAAACAGATCCATTTAGAATACAAAACAAAATTGCTATAAACATAGTCCCCATTCTGTTTTTCCAAATTCTACTGCTTTTTGCTATGCATACATTTTGTATGCAAAATCTTGAAAAGTACACACATGAGAAATTGACTTGTACAGAAGATAGTTGAGGCATTTTTTTGCAGAAGGAGAGAAATCCTTTTCTTTGCATGTTTAAGTCTATAAGTTTGCAATCTCAGATTACGCATAGCTGTAAAAGCTATGGCTACACATTTTCTATATATGTATTAGATTATCTTTAACAAGTTTACATTTCCTTTGTACGTAGTAACGACATCTGATCTTCATCTCAGAAACGTACTAAAAGCATGTTTAGCTCTAAGCCAGGTCCTATCCCCTAAGTGCATGTTTGTATCAATGTGTGTGGTTTCCAGCAAACAGCAGCATGTCACGGAAAAAAGCAGGTACGGAGTCTGCTTTCCGTAGGGAGTCTTTTTTTCTGTCAGCACTGTTTAACTTGACAGTTGTGTGGATGGCAACAATCCCCTAAGACGTGTGCAGTGAGGAGATGCTAAACAATACCGCTGACAGCCTTGTACACTGGGCAATTTGCAAAAGTGGCAAGCGTTGACACAGCTTAACTAAACATTCAAGCTAGAAACTGCATTGGCCCCTTTAATGGACTCCAGCACAGTCTTCTCTTTGAGGTTGTACTTGTCATATTCAGAGCTTGTAATGGATGAAGACAATCTTAACATACCATACTAAAGCATAACAACACTTTGATAAAGACCTTGACATTTATCTCACATCAGTAACTGACAAATGTGTGCCCGCACACTAGATAAGACAGATGATTTAGCATATTCACAAAAAACCCCGAAGATGTTGCTCTGAAGATATCTAAATAGATCTTTCTCTTCGCTGAGATAACATGGTTTAGCTTCAAATGCAAGCTCAGCAGTTTTACCATTGCCCCAGCACTGTGATGTGTCAGAGGTGATTTTCCCTCGCTGTTTTTCCCTATGCCTCCCAGGGGCATTGCATTGTTGACGCAAATGCTAATGTAAACTATGTGGACAGACAAGAACTCCCCTTGGAAGCATACTGTGTTACACTGTTTCCACTTCACACACATAGACGCTGGGCTGTAGACAAGTTTCACATAGACAGGGATTCCTGCAAGCATGTGCATAATGCAGGAGTGCTTGTGTGGAGAGAGATAGAGAGAAAGAGAGAGAGAGAGAGAGAGAGAGAGAGAGAGAGAGAGAGAGAGATATGGATAATCTTCATTCTTCAATAGGTACAGCTGATAAGCATCGCAATATTTTCTTCATTTGGACTACAACTGCTTACATTTACATTGTTTGATAGAGAGAGAGAAAGACAAACAGAGAGACAGAGACAGAGAGAGATGCAGAAACCGATGGACACAGAGATACAGACAGACAGACAGACAGACAGACAGACAGACAGACAGACAGACAGAGAGCAGTAATCTGCAGGGAGTTGGTTTGTGTCATGCCAGTTTTGTCTTGGCATGCGTCAGCAGCTGAGCATCACAGGGAAGAGAAAGAGGTGTGTGAACCACTGCTGACAGCTCGCTAGGGGGGGGGGGGGGGGGGGGGGGCTCTTGTCACACTGCCGTGGGGATGTCTCCTGTTGGATCCAGTCTTTTGAAACCAGTGACGATGGAATTACAGAGTTTTCAGAAAAAAACACTGTCTCACCTTGAGCATTATGTAGATGTTTTCTTAACTAGCACATATGTATGTTTGGATGCATGGTACATTTACATGTTCTCTCGAAATTAGTAATCTACATGGATGTATGTGAATGTGACATTTCCCTTTTTCTGCATACACTCTGTTCAATGTTGCCATTTGTAAAACAAATGTTTGTCCACATGTACATGTTCCCAGAGATAGCAATCTCAACTTACATAATTATATGAAATTCACTTTGCTGTTTTGCTGCATAATCATTTTCTTTTTTTCAATCTGAGTAACGTTTGCTCATATCTAACGGCAACAGCCAGCATTTTGTGGTCATCACTTGCACTGTGGATGCTTATGTATACCAGCATCATGCAATAACGACACAGCCTCATGTATAAAAGTTACTACGTATTTAATCTGACATCTCTCGCATTCAATTATCATGCTTTTTGTGTTAACATTGGTATGCGAAATTCCTGAAAATGATGCAGGTGACAAAGACACTAGGACGGATTAATGACGGTGATGACGTCTTTGGCATCAGGCGAGCACTCGATATTGTCTTGCATGTTTGGGTTGGTGAGGTTGCAGTCTTTAACTATACACACACCTGTGAACCTATAGCTGCGCATTTTGTGTGCACATGTTTATCATAGCCATCAGTTTTCAACCAGTCGTTTCTGCAATGTTTTCAGTATGTTTTCAAAACATCAGACATCCATCGCTGTAATCTACATTAATTTTTGTTCCTCGGCTAGAGTTCTGAGGTTCATTAATGGTGAGCTTTTGTGGATGACACTGTTGTGTTTTGCTCATCATTTACGTGTCGTCATTCCAATGTTGGGGGTGATGTCTGAACACGACAGCAGTGTGCATGAGGCAATCCCTTTAAATGCTGTCATCCATCCCTCACCACACTGGTACCAGCACAAACTTACCTTATCTTCTCAAATGCTACCCCCTCCCCCGGTAAAGTACTAAATGCAAGCTCACCTCTAAGCTGCTTTCCTGTCCTAAGCACATTCTTTGCTTTGCTCTGCTTAGACCCAGCCTTCAGTATGAAGCTGAGCTGGAAAAAAGTGTTGACATGTTATTTTCCAAAGGACTTTTTTCTGCCAGGACTGTTTAGCTTGTAAAAGGTAAAAGTGTTCCATAACCTATAAAGTCGTAGGGGAGCGAGGCGTCGGAGACCTCACTTCTCAAGGGGCCAGCTTATCAAGGGCAGCGTCCATCTCCTCTCTCTCGCTGCTTTACCTTCCCTGACCCTGAAGAGGCAGGTACTCATTTACAGCTGGGTGAACTGGGGGACTGTACCGAAGCCAAGGCGCGAAAACGTCACCCATCCAAGTGGAAACTACGCTCGGTGCTGCTTAACTTAGCTAGGGAAAGCGAGTGCTCCGACCACTGAGCTATCCCGTCTCCGTTTAACTAGAGAGCCGTGTAAATGACACTATATTATAAACAGCTATGCATTGAGAGGATAAGTAAACAATATCATTGACAGGTCAGCAAAATGCACCATTCGAAAAAGTGTCAAATGCTCACATACGTCTAAAGCCAGAATTCAAACTAAAACAGATATGACTGAATAATCTCCAAAGGTAAAAAGCATACACTGAAGCTGTGTATATGTCGACTTGCCTATATTTTTTCCATCTGTTTCTTTTCACATTTCATATACCACATTTCTGTTAACCATTTACAAACACGCCAGCACAAATGCATGCGTAATTGATGCTAATAATAATAATAATAACAATAATAATAATAATGTATGGAATTTATATAGTGCTGAATCTTGTAAAGCAACAAATCAAAGCGCTCAGATGATTTTAAAAAAAATATGCGTGTGTATACGTTTTTTAAAAGTTTGTCATCTGTTCCCACCGGCACACAATGGCCTACTCTTTCGAACAGCGGAACAGGATTTAACGTGTGCGCAAGATGTTCTGCATGTGTTCGCACACGGGGCCTCGGTTTATAGTCTCGGCCGAAGGACTTTGACATTCAGTTCGACTTTTTTGTCAAACCGTGCACATGTTCAGACAGACACAGACAGAGACCGAGGCCACAAAAGAAAACTACAGTAGAACTCATGACAGGATGAATGATATAACAAGTTCAGACATACTATGGTGTGTTTTTCTTTACACAAAACTGCCAATATATCGTATTATGTACCCAATAACTTCCTAACTCGTCAACTTACTGCAGTCAAACTGCTCACGCTATTCATTCGCGCATTGGAAAATCTAGCCTCTCACTCTTTACCGAATCTGAAATAAATAGTATACAGAAAAGTATGAATCCCCTCAAAGAATCTATTTTACCCAAACTGGAAGCAACATCGTCCTCCATCCAACTACCCCATTAGTGATACGATTGTACAGAACAGCTCCTTTCTACTGGGCCCCTGCAAGTGTCAATACAGCTTAGTCTTTCCCGTGCATCATAAGTTGTAAAAGCCTTAGGGAGGAAGAGGATTTCTCCAAACTACTGCTGACAGTTTTGTGTGCTAGGACCCAGGTATAACACTTCCTGTGGACGTGTCTATGGTGTCGTTAAATGTATTCCTTGTCATTAACTGGATTAATGCATTCAGCTGCAAAATTCCGGTCAGTAAGTAGTCTAAAATAGTTTACAAACTGCCCAAAACATAGTTTTCTATCAACTTATATGGAAAAAGACACAAAATGAGAAAAGTATTTTTTTAATCAGTCAAGATTGGAAATGTAAAACGAGTACTCTCTCTCTCTCTCTCTCTCTCTCTCTCTCTCTCTCTCTCTCTCTCTCTCTCTCTCTCTCTCTCTTTGTGCTTATGTTATTAAAATGATAGAAAAGATGATTGTAAATGTGAAGAAAAAGTACAAAAGAAAGAACTAAAGAAATGTTCGTTTTATCTTGAGAGTACACACGACATTCTTGAGAGTACACACGACATATCGCACCAGTGTGCGTGCGCATTCACACACTCCCACACACACATTCATACACTCACACACAACCCGGGCGCACACGCACATACACACACACACGACTCATTCGCACACATGCACACGCATTTAATCACATGGACGATTGAAAATCACCATCGAAATTCTAGATCCAAAACCTAAAACCCTCAACAGATGTATCTCAGCATTGCACTGCAACAACCTCAACTCTAAACCCCTGTCCATTCCCCAAGCACATTTTTATCACTTCACACACCTTCTAATCCAGTGTATTGTGGTGGCCACACACACAAAAAACCCCACCAGGTGTGGAAGAATGTTTCCTCTGGGATATTTTCTGGCACGCCCGTTTAACTGGACAAGTGTGTCAGTGGTACCAGACTCCTGAGAGACATGCATTGAGAATGGATGAACACCACCACAGAAACGTTAGCCCTTGAAGCTATTAGAAACAGTGCGGAATTTGCACGTGTCGCCAGACCCAGCTATTTGAATGTAAACGGGTCTTGATCGAAAAGTTTAAGAGTCGAAGAGTCCTTCGAATGAGACTAAAAACCGAGGCCCCGTGTGCGAACGCATGCAGAACATCTTGCGCACACGTTAAACCCTGTTCCGCTGTTCGAAAGAGTAGGCCATTGTGTGCCGGTGGGAACAGATGACAAAATTTTAAAAAACCGCATACACACGCATATTTTTTTTTAAAAAGCGCTTTGATTTGTTGCTTTGCAAGATTCAGCGCTATATAAAGTCCATACACTATTATTATTATTAAGTCTACAAAGAAAAAAGTTAAACTTAGTTGTGTGTATACATTATGTTAACTTCCATGATCTGTGTCGATGTATGTATCATGTTATTACTGGCTATGCAATACGATTTTCTGTAACTTGTCCATAGGTGCGTATACATGTGGATGAAAACAGAGAGAGAGAGAGGGGGGGGGGGGAGGGGAGAGGAGAGAGAGAGAGAGAGAGAGAGAGAAAGAGAGAGAGAGAGAGGGGGAGGGAGGAGAGAGAGAGGGGGAGAGAGAGAGAGAGGAGAGAGAGAGAGAGAGAGAGAGAGAGAGAGAGAGAGAGAGAGAGAGAGAGAGAGAGAGAGAGAGAGAGAGAGAGAGAGAGAGAGAGAGAGGACAATGACAATGACAATGACAAATTCTTTTATTTCGAGGATAATGAATAAGCACACATGTGCTTTTTTACATCCAGTCCCCGCCCGTTAGGGATACATCTTAATAATAATAACCCAATACTTATACAGTCTCACAATAAAAACAAGGAGAAATAACCCTTTTCAAAACAGCTCCCCCCCAACAACCCTCCCCCCCCCCAAAAGCAAGCAATTAAAAGAAAATCCTAAGAATACCCCACCCCTACTCCCACCCCCCAAAAAACCCTAACCAAAACAAACAAACAAACAAAAGAGAAGGAAAAACCAAACCAACAAAAGATGATAAAAAAGAGAAAAACAGACAAACAACAACAACAACAACAAGAGCAACAACAAAGCCAAGAAAAATAACACAACCAAACTTAATAAGTCATAAAGATAAACATCTACACATTGTCAAATGGTACACATACTTGTTACACATAATTATAAGATATTGAAATAGGGCACTCATTAAAACTTAAGTACAGAGGCAAGTCCAATAAAGTATTGAAAATATAAAAATATGAATCCTTCATCAGGATATACTATGACTATAAGCAGGACGATAAAAGGTGAGAGAGAGAGAGACAGAGACAGAGAGACAGAGTGTGTGTGTGTGTGTATTTCAGAGATAATATCCAATGTATAAATCACAAAACAGTATGCGATCCCATCAACACTCATTTTAGATTATACTCGTTTCAAATTATATGTCATGATAATGATCATAAAATTGAACACCTTCATATTGCAGAATAGTACACATAGTTGTTACACGTTATAATAAGATATTGAAATGACATTTACTGGAGCTCAAGTACAGTCAACAAGCCCAAAATAATATTGAAAATAGAACGTATGAAAAAGCCCTTATTAGAAGACACAATAACTATAGAAGGAGAGAGAGAGAGAGAGAGAGAGAGAGAGAGAGAGAGAGAGAGAGAGAGAGAGAGAGAGGGTGTGTGTGTGTGTGTGTGTGTGTGTGTGTGTGTGTGTGTGTGTGTGTGTGTGTGTGTGTGTGTGTGTGTGTGTTTCAGGGATTGTACTAAATATATGATTCTCAAAACAGTACACGATCATCTTCAACACTTAGTTTGATTACTCATACAAATTTTATGTCATGATAATCAAATAAATTCAATACCCATACTCTCACACAATAAAAACAATGAGGGAAAGAAAGAAGGAAAAACAAAACCCAGCCAAATCTATAAGGTCATAGTGAGAGAAAGAGAGAGAGAGAGAGAGAGAGAGAGAGAGAGAGAGAGAGAGAGAGAGAGAGAGTGTGTGTGTGTGTGTGTGTTTCAGGGATAACACTAAATATATATATAATTCTCAAAACAGTGCACGATCACCGTCAACCCTTATTTTGATTATACTCATGCAGGTTATATGTCATGATAATGAAATAAACTCAATACCCGTGTACTCACAATAAAACAAGGAAGAAGAGAAAGGGGGGATAAAAACCAAATCTATAAGGTCAGGGAGAGAGAGAGAGAGAGAGAGAGAGAGAGAGTGTGTGTGGTGTGTGTGTGTGTGTGTGTGTGTGTGTGTGTGTGTGTGTGTGTGTGTGTGTGTGTGTGTGTGTGTGTGTGTGTTTTAAGGATAATACTAAATATATAATTCTCAAGACAGCACAGGATCACCATCAAAATTGTTTTCGAATATACTCGTACAAAGAGAGAGAGAGAGAGAGAGAGGAGAGAGGAGAGAGAGAGAGAGAGAGAGAGAGAGAGAGAGAGAGAGAGAGAGAGAGAGAGAGAGAATCAACGCAGAGGAGACAACAGCAAAAACAGCTGGATAAGGATTACGACAGCCATAAACGTGTAAAAGAATGCTGTTTGAACAAACCGCTTGCGAGTTACTTTAATATAGCCATACCTGATACCCAGCTGTTTTAGCCAGACATCTAGCACTATTCAAAATTGTGCAGACAGATTATCATCGCTTTACCACCCCCCTCCCCCCACCTCCCGAAAAAATAAGCAAACAAGCAAACAAACAAAAAATAATAATAAACAATCAAACTAAAAATATAATAACTAGCAACAGTACAGGAATTATATGTTTATCAAAGCTCATTGCCACACTGTTTCCCAACTGAAATATTGAATAGTGCAAAGTGTGTGTGTGTGGAATAACGTCATTCTGCTGGGAGGCCACGTGTGTGAAGGCTGTTTGATCCTGCTTACGTCACCAGTTCTGATTTCCTCAGGGTGGTTTGAAATTTTGTAATTCTATTACTTTGCGCATCTGTTCACAGCAGAAGGCTTTTGTTCTTTTTTTCACATTGCGATTTTTTTGTGGTGAAATGTCCTAGAGCTGACATTTTGCTCTTGGTTTAGGTTATACAATGAAAAACAAAACAAATACGTTTGAAGGCAGGAAAAGAAAAGAAATAATGGGTGGCGCTGCTGTTGTGGTGACGCACTCTCCCCGGGGAGAGCAGCCCGAATTTCATGCAGAAAAATCTGTTGTGATTTTACGTGGTATAACATGATACACAAAAAATGTAATGACTAGTCTTGTTATCATAGCTATTTGGTTGGCTAATTGTCTGCATCTCGGGCTAGTTTTCCATTTTGCCTGTGTCTATTCTGTATGCTTTCATCAACACTCCTTCATGCATGCTATTATCTGTCTTTGTGAATGCAGTGTAAGCAAAACAGCAAATAAAGGGGGAGCTTTGGCTACAATAAACAATCCATCGTTGCCACACATCTATATAACTATTCAAAACAAACTTAACTCAACCTTATGTTCCAAGACACTTAACCGCTCTACGATGTGTTCCTTATCACCTACACATATCTGCCTGCCAGTATTGTAATTGCCCTTCATGGGGTGAATAAAGTGGTTTTGACTTGACTTGACTTGACTTGACACTATTCGTGAAAGAAGAAAAACCTTGGGAATAATAGTAATCTGGGAAACGTTTTTCGCAATGTTTATTTTAAACTAATACTTAAAACCCACGAGCTCCTCGGATTCTCAAATGCAGTTCTCTTAAAAGTGGGCAAGATTGGTTGCATACGCAAAACTGTCCCCACTGTGCGTTTAGTAAACAAGCCAATCTTTGCCTTTTTTTCAACTTCAGTAACCAGTCTCTCACCACAAACTGGACACTATGTCATTCCCTATTCTCAACGTGTCTTTGGACATTGAACATTGCGACATTCCGAGTGCAAATTATCCTGTTTACAGAGCGGTATTGTTTGAGACAGTGCCAGTCTGCTGGGAGTCCGTAGATGTCCTGACCGTTTAGTTTCTGGCATGCGTCAGCAGGTGAACTCTTTTAGGAAGAAGATGGATCTCGCAAACTCCTGCTGACAGAGCGGTGTCTGGAGACATTAGCGACGTAGAGTTCTGCAGAGGTGTTTTCTCTTTAGGTCCTTTCTATGAGTGACGTAGTGATAAGATCAGCATTCTGCCGTAAAGAACAGACTGTCTGTGGGTTTTGTGAAGGTTTCGCTTCTCCCCTGTGGGGATACTGAGCGGGGTGGAGGTGTTGTGGGATGGGGGTGGGGGTTTCTTTGATATGAACAACATCCTCCCAACCTGGAAAATCAATGCTAAAAGCTTCTTCTGTTCTGTCATGTTCTTTGTTTTTGGTTTGTTTATCTTTTCCTGATCTATCTGCCCTCTGTCTCTTGTTTATTTTCTACTTCCTCTTTCTATTCCTCTGCCTTTTTTTTCAAAACAGTCTAATAATAATTATGTATCCCCTTGATACGTTACATGACGTTGTGTTGCAAGTTTTGCTTTGTTCTGGCAAGCAGCTGATGGAATTAGGAACACAGGGTGGCGGGCACAGGGTCTCCATTATACAGCGGTTTTTCTCCCAGGTCTCAACACGGCCTAGGCCAGAACCCCTAAGGATTGGAATGATAAAAAGCACTGTCATTTAATGTGCGTGGTTTTTCAGGCAACTGATGTCGGATATTTCGGGGGATTCACGCTGTCGATTCCAACTAGAGGTGATTGGTTTTGTGAGCGTCTTTTGTCTTGCTCTGAGTTTTATATCTTTTCTTTTCAACTGAAGGAGAGGAGGCGACATCCCTGGTTATTGGCTTTGTGGGCGGCGGTGCTATAAACAGCATAGAGTGACAGGAGTGCCATCTTCAGTCATTGCTTCTGTTGATGAATCTCGATCAAGAGGTTTTTCCCTCTGGAGCTGACATCAGTTCCGACTCCACTCTCCCTAAAAGTCATTCGGATGACACTGTAAACCGAGGTCCCGTGTGCGAACACACGCAGATCATCATGCGCACACGTTAAAACATTCCGCAATTCGCCCTTGTGTGCCGGTGGGAACGGGTGACAAAATTTACAAAACTGCGTTCACAGGGCGATAGGATGTAAAAAAGCACATGAGTGCTTATTCCATTATTCCCGAAATAAAAGAATAAAATAAAGAAGAAAAGACAGAACAAGATGCATTGTTATTGAGTTTCTAGAGTGAAGTGTGTTGATTATGCTTGCCTGTACTTCCCTGCAGTTTGTACCTCTACATCTGCTTCACTCCCTTTCTCTATCTAACTTTGTTTCTAGAAATGCACCTGTTCATTATATGCAGCCAGTGCTGGTACTGCGTGTTTCTCTGTTAAAACCTGTAGCGTGTACTATGATGTTGCAGACAAGGATTTTTTTGTTTTTCATTCCCACCTCATTTCTCTAAGGATTTATCGGATGCCACACTAAAACTCCTTTCACTTCTTATGGGGCTGGTAGGATTACACAAGGTTTAACAATAGAACAACCATGATAGCAATGGAAAACATTTAAGGTAAAGCATTACTTGTAAATAATCTGATTTGAGTAAGTGTTCGGGGAAAAATATAGCATTGCTTGTGAATAATCTGATTTAAGTATATGTTCAGGGGGGAAATGCTACAGAATATGTCCTCTGTTGTGGAAGAAAACCAAATGGAATTTTCAAGAAATAATGGCAAAGCCAATCAATTTTGGTAGAGACAGAAGTAATGTCCATCATTTACATGTGAATTCCATCATCTTCCATCGCCTTCACGCAGAGTGTTTTGTTAAACAAAAACCCAGTGAATCCCATATCTTACCAGACCACCCACTGCATGCTAGGTATAACTGTCTTTTATAGTACACCCGAGATTTTCAGTAGTGTGTGTTTCACGGATGTAAACTTTCAGTACAGTAGTTCATAATTTCAGGAACCAAGCTTGGTTCAACCATGATTTATTCCCTACACATCCAACATAAAGCAGACATTAGTACAGCAGGGGATAGGAATCGAGCTACAGCTTATTTTGAGCCTCCCTGTTAGGGAGGGGACAGGATAGCTCAGTAGTCAGAGCGCTTGCTTTCCCCCAGCCAAGGTTAAGCAGCATCGAGCGTGGTTACCACTTGGATGGGTGACCATTTTTACTCACCTTGGCTTCTGTACAGTCCCCCAGTTCACCCAGCTGTAAATGGGTACCTGCCTCTTTAGGGTCAGTGAAGGTAAAGCAGCCTTCAATATGCTGGCCCCTTGAGAAGTTGAGGTCTTTGATGCCTCACTCCCCTACGACCACCTAGGTTGTGGGACACCTTTACCTTCACTCTGTGAGGAATTTTGACCATGCTCACAGTTTTACTTTAGCAATGTACTAGTCTATGAGCTGTGATAAGAGCGGCGTTTGGCATTCTTGACAGAAAGAACTTATAGCAGAGTGAAGAGAAGATCAAAATGCTTCGAACGCTCAAAGGCTGATAAGATGGATCAGCTCTTCGCTGTGGTTGCTTCACTACGCACGCATGCTCAAATGGAATTTTAAATTTCTAGTTCAGCTGTTAGCCTGGTTTGTAGTACATGCCAGTATGCAGTGGTCGACATCTGTGTAAAGGAAACAGGCATGAATGCAGGCATGTACGCATGTACACCCACACGCACGTACACGCACGACTCAAAAACTACTCTCTCTCTCTCTCTCTCTCTCTCTTCTCTCTCTCTCTCTCTCTCTCTCTCTCTCTCTCTCTCTCACACACACACACACACACACACACACACACATATGCATGTACACGCACACGACGCACGCTCGCGCGCGGTGTTCTTTCGTCCGAAACTGATTTGCCTTAAAATCTATGAAAGTTAATCGCAAAACCAATGCACAAATAGTCTTACTGTTTTCTGGAGAAAAAAAATGGATGCAATAGCAGCATTTCCTCGTCAGTTGGAAATGTATAGAAAAAATCAAGAAACATGCATTAGAAACAGAAGGAACAAAAAACCGAAAGCACACAAAATGAACATTCCTTCAGAAGCCCTTGGTGTCCAAAGAGCCGTCTGTGTTTGGCGAAAGACAGGACAAAAAGGGTCATCGGTTTGACATTTTGTGAGGAGGCAGCATGTTTTAACCACTTTTTGAAATCTGTTTCTCTTTGTTCTATTTCGTTTCATTATGTTTTATTCCAGTTGTTGTATCTACTGCTATGTTTTATACATTTCATTTCATCATCATGCGTCCTTTTTCAATGTTTTCTACTTTAATTCATTGAAGTTCATTTTCTTTTATTGTGTGTGTTTTCTTTATTTCAGGAAATTCCATTTGTTTTATTCATTTATGTCTAGTCACCCTTCAATGCGTGCTTTGCAATCTTCGTCGTTTTTCTTCTTTCATTTAATACGAGTCTATTATTTACTGAAATACAATCTAATTTGGTTCTGACCTGTGTCATGCTTTTATTTCTTGTCATAATTATTTGCTTCAAACAAAAAGGTTGCATATTTTGATTCGCATTCATGCTGAGAAATAAACATGAGGTTGGATGAGGAAGTTTTTTTAATTTTTTTATTGTAATGTCTTTCTGTTTATATTTGTTTCCTAAGTGTGTGTGTTTGTGTGTGCGTGCGTGTCTGTGTGTGTGCATGCGTGTGTATGTATGTGTGTGTTACAGTGCTTTGATTCGTAAAACAAACTGTATCAAAAAGAATATCAAGTCTTGATATGAATGCACGCCTACTAGCTGCCGAATTACTATTTAATGTAATTTTTTCTACCCTAAGAAAGCACGATTTAAATTATTTGCTCTTTTTTGCTCTTACCATTTTTGTGTATGTCTATGGCGTTTCGCTTTGAATAGATGTGTACACAAAAGTGAAAAAGAATGACATAGATAGAAGAGGCCCAGACAAAGATCAACATGCGACTTGCAGACATAAGCCCAACAAAATAGAACAGCAACAACAGTGGAATAGAACACAGAAAAGAAAACGAAATAACATCACACAAAGGCCACCAAACTCACTTATAAAAACAAACACAAAAGTAGTTTGAAAGATAGTAGCCACCTTTTCTTTTCGTCAAGCGCTTAAACAGTAGTTATGGTTTTCTGTGATATGAGCAAAAGTGCGTTGCGCTGCCGCTAAACGCCTGACAAGCCAGGCCCAGCGCATCCGACTTCAGCGTCAGAGCAAATTGTTTCAAGTTTTTAGTGGGACAAAGGGGAGAGGAATGGACCAAGAAGGAAAGAAAATAAACAAAAAGGAGGCAACAGGAAGAAAAGGGACAAGGCAGAAACAAACGAGAGGAGAAGAAAAGAGGGAAATCACAGCACAACATTTCCAGGAGGCGGGGATGTCATTTATGCTGGCAGGCCCGCGGTATCCACACGGGAGAAAGGTAGCCGTCTATACTATCTGTATTTTCTCATTTATGCTGGCAGGCCTGTGGCATCCACACATGAGAAAGGTAGCCGTCTATACTATCTGTATTGTCTATCAGAGACTATCTACAGGGATGTTGCCATGAATATGTATGTATACTTTCTGGTGGAGGCGGTATCACACGGCAGACATGTGAGTACCTTGCCATCATATCATGGCATGCATGTTGTCTGGCTACAGCTATGGAAATGTCTGAGATAGCAATCACAGCGTTCCATCAATGGCCTCAAGTACCTCTTTGATGTGTGTTTGTGTGTTTGTGTTTGTGTGTGAGTGTGTGTGTGTGTGTTTGTGTGTGTATGTGTGTGTGTGTGTGTGTCTTCAATTTTACGTCTGTTCACTTAAAGTGATATTAGACGATGGAGGCGGGGGGGGGGGGGGGGGGGGAGGGGGGGGCAGCATAATGTGATAAGGGATTTAAGTAGAAAAAATACGTGTTGGTATGAATGCACATTAAAAGACTATTCCAAACTATATAAACAGTATGTTGCAAAAAACATGGCAAAGAAATACAAAAATTAACAAAAACCCGAACAATTGAAAAATACTCTAAAGTTGGAAAACAAACAATTGTGAACTACTTGTAACGGCAGCTGTGAAACAAGCAAAACATAGATTCCGACGATCATACTTTACAAAAAAGAAAATACTGGGGATTGCAACAGAGACAAGGCTATCTCACATAATAACTCTGGATTGGTTAAAACTTCCTGCAGAGACTTATCTTTAAATGATGGTAAAAACGTTTTTAAACCTTGACATTGATACAGAACATGAACATTGGAAAATTTTTCACCACATATACATTGTATATTTTTGGCAAATTTTGCTCGAAAGGCATTTAATTTCAATCTGTAGATTAGAGAAACAATTTTTCTAGTACAGGATTTTCGAAAGCCGTACTGAGTACAGAGAATGTTCTCAAGGTCCAGAACTGAACAAGTATGCAGGGGATAACCAGCCTCTTCCTGTTTCTTTTTCACATGTTTCCAGCAAACATTTTGAAGCAAAGCATAACCTTCATGAAGAGAAAGAGGAATATCTAAACCAGTTGAATAGCTATCATGTTTTGCTGCCTTTTTGGCAGCTTTGTCGACTTTTTCATTAAAATAAATACCACAATGAGATGGAACCCAGCAGAAAGTAACATTCGAACCCCTCAGAATTAGAAAATGTACCAACAAATTAATTTCAGTAATAAGATTCTGCCTAACGGTCGATGACGAGTTACTTAGAGACTGTAATGAAGATTTAGAATCAACACAGAACAAAATCTGCAAAACAGTATTGGGGAAATCAAGCAGAAAGTACAAAGCCATCAAAATAGCAGTAAGTTCAGCAGTAAAGATGGAATAATTTTTGCGATGTGATAGGACTTTTCAACCTTTAAAGCTGGAATGATGAATGCTGCCCCTGCTTCATTGTTTTTAAGAAGGGATCCGTCAGTGTATATCTTAAGATGAGAAGGATATGTATCTTCTAGGTGCACTTTTATATAAGAGCCTAGAAAAAGCTCATTTTCTTCTTTTTTTTAAAGAGAGATGGTAGATATCAAAATCTGCTTTCTGAAGTTCCCATTTTGGACAAGGTGCTAAAAGAGGTGTGGATTTTTGCCAGTCTTTAGGATTGATACTTGACTCTTTGAAGATATCGGAAGTGTAAGTACTAATAGTGACAAGAGAAGAGATATTTTTAGCTCTATTGGGAAACTCTAAGTCGGATCTAATTGAAATTTCCGATGCAATATTGTTTTCAACTGTTGAACTTCTTAAGATATACTTTGAAACGGCTAAGTTACGATAATCCTCTAGAGGTAGTACTCCTATTTCTCTATACGTTCCTAAAGAAGACGCATGAAACGGAACTCTCAAAGCAATCCGGAAAGCTTTACAATCTAAGCTTTGAATTTTGTTCAAAAGATATTTGGGGGCACTAAAGAATAATTCTTGCCCATATGTTAGTTTAGAGCGGACCAGCGATATTGATAAATGCTTTAGTACTAATGAATCTTGTGCCCATATTTGCCTACTAATTGCCTTTAATATATTCAGACTTCTTCTTGCCTTGTTCAAAGCATATTCGATGTGACAATGCCATGTTAATTTTGAAGTAAGTATGATACCAAGAAATTTTACCATAGGCTTATAATCCAGAACTTTTTCACCAATTTTAAAAACAGGAAGTGTAGGAGGATCAGCACGATTGTTAAAAAGCACAACCTGTGTCTTTTCTGTAGAAAGACCTAACCCATTTTCCACCATATACTTATAAATTTTATCCAACTCAAGCTGATATAACTTTCCAACATAAATCAAATGTCTTTTAGGTGTTACCTTTTTCATTGTTACCCTTTTTCACATACAAAGGTCATCAGCATATTGGACAAGAACATTGTGTGTGTGTGTGTGTGTGTGTGTACGTGTGTGTGTGTGTATGTGTGTGTGTGTGTGTGTGTGTGTGTGTGTGTGTGTGTGTGTGTGTGTGTGTGTGTGTGTGTGTGTGTGTGTGTGTGTAGAACGGATATGTGTGTATGTGTGTGTGTGTTCGATTTCGTTTTACGTCTCCACTAAATGTGATATTAGATACAAAAAGGCTAGGGGTGAGGGGATGGCGGGGGAATCTGGGAGTTGTTTAACGGGATAATTTAATAAATTTATAATACACAAGTAAGAAAATTCAAAGGTTAAGTAACTCTTAAGTACAGAACAGTTAAATCCCAATTTCTAACAGAATCTAACCAGCAAACGATAAAACGATATTTTTAAACTATAACCAACAATAGAAAATATAGTGCACAGGAAGATAGTGTCTTTAGAGTACATAATAATCATGATAATGAACCAATTAGACTGTACAATAACGATTAAAAAACAATATATATATATATATATATATATATATATATATATATATATATATATATATATATATATATATATATATATATATAATTATCAGTAGAAGATCAATGAATATCGCCGATGACGTTGACGAGGTAAGAACAGGTATGCAGCCTTTTAGCATGTTGCATATCAAGATATGATCAAAAGTTACACTATGGCCAGATATACAAGAGGCATGCCCAACATCTTTTCTCTTAAAACAGTTCAGTTTCCATCGACAAGCTAGAGAGAAAGTTTGTTTTATACGATAAGAATCACTTTCATGTCTTTTAACAAAAGACTCAAATTTTATCATTTCTTCATATACATCTAGACAACCAAGTCTCTTTTCCTTACACTGGAATAATTTTGCTCGGTTTTTTAACGAGGTGATAACATTCTTGTAGTGACAGATGGAGCTTTAAGCTTGCTGCATCCATTAATCATTTTGCCCCCTTTTTTGCTAAAATGTCAACTTTTCATTGTAATATATTTCAGAATGAGATGGAATCCAACAAAAAGTTATATCCGAGCCTTGTAAGGCGATAAGATGAATTAAGTGACAAATTTCAATGACTAATTCAGATCTTGCTTTTGTGTGCGTAGAGCTGATGGCTTGAATTACTGATTTTGAATCCACACAAAAAGTATTTGAAAAACAACTTTCGGAAACTCGATGAAGGAATGAAGTGCCATGAACATTGTTACAAGCTCTGCTGTAAAAGTTAATATATTCTTCCCAAGGTGAAATTAATTTTCCGATTTTAAATCTGCTATAATGTACGCAGTGCCGGTATAACTGTTTACAACTAATCCATACGTCAACGCTTTTAAATGATTTGAATTATTTTCTCCAAATGAATTTTTGCTTGGGAAGATACTAAATTTATATTACAATTCTTAATTAAGTCAATATAATTGATGTAAAACTGCGCTCTTTTGAGTTCCCAAGTTGGAGTGGGGATACTTCATCTCTTTTAGCAATGTGTACTTGGAACTGAACTAGAAGAACCCTACAACAGCGAGCTCGTTGTTACTTATACACATAGACTTGCAAAAAAAGGGGGGGTGCCTGTGTGTGAATGTACTCCAAATGCTGAACCTGGAAACCATTGCTTTACGTGTTGGCTTTACTGTCTTGCTACTCTCTACCCTTTTTGTGTGTTTTTGTTTCTTTTTTGGTGCCTTTGCTGCCTCATCATCTGTGACGTTTCTGTCCTGCTGTTCTCACGATGCTCATTTCAATCTCCCGCCACAGCCATACTCAGATTCGCTATGTACCAACATCAGGGTCAAAAATTTACAAGGAGCCCATCAATATCAGGCCGCCATAGGGTTGCTCGCTAGAGGGGCCCTGCGCTGCTGCTGGGTCACTTTGGTGGTGTTCAGTGGTGCCTTTTCTGAGCTAACATACGCTGGACACCACCGACTGAACCTCCTAGTAACGACAGTATTAGCTCAGTCGCGGAGCCAGACTGGGTGGGTTACCCACCCGAGGTGGCAATCACCACAACATCTCTTAAAAGGCTGTATCCTGCAGACCTCCAACTCCAAAGGCCTTGACACGAACTCACCACAAGCACAGAAGCATATAGGTAAACCGATGTGACCAGGGCAACCAGGGCCACCGAATCAGAGGATTGTTTTGGTGTTGTTATTGCATGATGATCGATGATAATGAGGGTAATATAATGATGCTTCTATGGAAGGCATCCGCTTTTCGAGACTAGTTGTTAGGGTTGTACTCTACGGTTCCTAGTATGATACATCCTAGCATAAACCGGCCCGAGAAATAAATACACCTGCAGTGTTAGTCAGGTAATTTGGGCAACATTCTCAAACTCGCATCCTTTAAGAGGAAGAAGCTCGACTTTGTGGTCCCAGTCTTCCCACTGAGGCCACAGAACACCCAGGTAGGAACTGGCTGGAGTCCGGACAATCCCTATGACTCTTATGGGAATCGAACCCACGACCTTCCATTCCGTAACCCAAGGCGCTAACCACTGCGGTATGGCGGCAAGAATACTCTATCTCCTTAACAGTAGAAACAAGGTTCAGACTGTAAATGGTTTACTGGCAGGACTTGGAAAGCATCTTGCACTAAGTATTTCTGCTTGCAAAAGACAAGCTTTTACCCTAGAGCCTCAGTATCTATGGAAATGACAGCGTCAGCTTTCTGTGTCAACCTCGGGCTGTGTGTATATGGAATAGTTCAAAAGATGTTTCTGTTTCTGTCTCTGTTTCTGTCTTCGCTGTGCAATAGTAGTAGTAGTAGTAGTAGCAGCAGCAGCTGCAGCAGCAGCAGCAGCACTGGTGGTAGTAGTAGTAGTAGTAGTAGTAGTTAGTAGTAGTAGTAGTAGTAGTAGTAGTAGTAGTAGTAGTAGTAGTAAACTGATAAACATAAACTGATAGTTTAGCGTGTATTCACATCTACTTTCTGTTCTATCTCTGCGTGGGGTATGTATGTGTGTGTGTGTGTGTGTGGTGCGTGTGTGTGTGTGCGTGTGGTGTGTGTGGTGTGAGTGTGTTGTTTTGTGTGTGTGTGTGTGTGTGTGTGCGTGCGTGCATGCGTACACATTCCAGTGTAATCCAAAAGAGATTTATTTTCAGTCAACCAGTTTGCTTCACTCACATGCACAAGCTTTCAAAGTTCACTGATCGTAGCGAAAGTTAATGTCAAACTTAAATGCCACTCTCTTTCTCTTTTACTGCTGCTGTCCAAAAACTTCCTATCAAGATGCTGAAGGAAAAACATGATGCTGTACTTGGTTTGCCTATATAGTTCCTAGGTCCCGCGCATCTTACAGGGAAACTGCACAGTGTGAGGCTGCACGTGAAACTGTCTTCTATCTCAGAGAAAATAGCGGTTGCATTCGTTTCATTCTGTGTCCGGAGTTTCTGTTTTTTGTTTGACCATTGTCTTTGTCTGTCCGTGTGCCTGGTGGTTTGTCTGTTTTACTGTCTTTTCTACTGTCTGTCTGCCTGTATGTCTGTCTGTCTGTCTGTCTGTTCCCTTTCCCCCCTCCCTCTCTTTTCTCTCTCTCTCTCTCTCTCTCTCTCTCTCTCTTCTCTCTCTCTCTCTCTCTCTCTCTCTCTCTCTCTCTCTCTCTCTCTCTCTCTCTCGGGGTAGGATAGCCTAGTGGTTAGAACAGTACGCTCGGAATCTGAAGACCCGGGTTCGATTCCCGTTCAAGGGCATATTTTCTCCTGGAGTTAACATTAGTGCGGACTCCATTCTCCCCAAAAGTCCTTCGGATGAGACTATAAACCGAGGCCCCGTGTGTGAACACACGTAGAACATCTTGCGCTCATGTTAAATCCTGTTCCGCTTTTTGTAAGAGTAGGCAATTGTGTGCCCGTGGAAAAAGATGACAAAAATTTACAAAGCCGCATACACAGGGGGACTGGATGAAAAAAAAACAAAAAGTGTTTTTCCATTATCCCAATAAAAACATTAATAAACTCTTCTCTCTTCCCCTTCTCTCTCTCTCTCTCTCCCTCTCTTTTCCCCCTCTCTTTTTCTGTTTTTCCCTTTCTCTTTCTCTGTTGTCTTTCTCAAACCTCTCATTTCTCTACTCTATTTGTGTTGTTTATTTTTAGGGTTGTACCACATGTCTGTGTCGTGTCTGTGTAGGAGTTTGTGTGTGCTCAATTTACTTCAAATCTTGAAACCTGCCTAAAGTTACGTGAACTGCCGCTCATTGGAAAGGGATGTCAAAAGCACCCAGGGATGCGGGCCACGAGGCTGGAATGCTCTATCAATTAAAGGGACTTTAAAAACAGCACCCAGCGCCTGCGTCTCTCATGTTCCATCATTTTTAAACAAGCTCTAGGCCTGCCGTCGGGACATTCCTGACTATAAAAGAATTTCAAAACATGCACCCCTGTATCAGTCTCTACAGTTTCCCATCAATTTTCAAACAAGCATCTAGTGTTGCTGTCTGGACCTCCTGACAATTTATGGAATTTCAAAAATTTCACCCCGTGATTGCTGCCTTGAGTGTGGTGATATCCAAGGGTAAAAGAAATTTTGTATGATGCATTAGTAGATGATGATTTTTTTTATGTTTTATATATAACATAGAGATAGACAGTAATAGATAAAATAAATGATAGAAATCGATAGATAGATAGATAAAGATAGATAATAGATAATAATAATAGATAGATAGATTTGTAGATAGATAATAGACAGACGAAAGAAGATAGATGTAGATAGATGGATGGATGATAATGATGATAGTAGATAGATAGATAGATAGACAGACGATGATTGATGATAGATAGATAATGAAGATAGAAGATAAAAGATAAAAAGTAGATGATGATAATAATAGATAGTAATAGACAGACAGACAGATAAAGGGAGATAGATAGATAGAAGATGGGTAGATAATAGATAGATGATAGATAGATGGATGGTAGATAATAGATAATAATAATAGAAAATAGATAGTAGACAGACAGATAGATTGTAGTATATAGAAAATAGTAGATAATAGAAAGTAAATAGATAATAGATAGATAGATAGATAACAAAAAGATAGATAGTGATAGATAAAGAAGATAGATGGAAAATAGATAATAGATAGAAAGATAGTGATAGGGTAGATAGTGATAGATAGATAATAATAGATAGAAGAAGAAGACAGAAGACAGACAGATAGATAGGTAGATAAAGCTATTCGGGCTCTTTGTACATGCCCTTCCCTTTCAGAAATCTGCTCTCTCTCTCTTTGTATAGTGAAGCCTTGCTCAGTCTCTATGTAATGGTGACGGCAGCTGTCTAAACCTGCAGCTGTATCTTCAAGCTACAGTTTTATGACGTGTGTGTGTTTAAGTGTTTTCTTTATTTTACTTTATTTCATTCTTTTATTTCGAGGATAATGGAATAAGCAGTCATGTGGTTTTTTCATCTAGTCCCCGCGTGTATACAGTTGTGTAAATTTGTCATCCGTTTCCACCGGCACACAATGGCCTACTCTTACGAAAAGCGGAACGGGTTTTAACCTGTGCGCAAGGCGTTCTGCGTGCGTTCGCACACGGGATCTCGGTTTATAGTCTCATTCGAAGGACTTTTGGGGAGAGTGGAGTCTGCACTGATGTTAACTCCAGGGAAAAATCCTCTTGAACGGGAATCAACTCAGGTCAGCAGATTACGAGCGCATCACGCTAACCACTAGGCTATCCGTCCCATCCCCCCTCCACCCCCCCCCCCCCCCACCCGTGTGTGTGTGTGTGCGTATGTGTGTGTTTGTATGTGTGTTTTTTGCGCGCGCGCGCGCGTGTGTATGTGAGTGTGTGTGTGTGGTGTTGTGTGTGTGTGTGGTGTGTGTGTGTGTGTTGTGTGTGTGTGTGTGTGTGTGTGTGTGTGTGTGTGTGCGTGCGTGCGTGAGCGAGTACGAGTCGTTTGTACGTGCGTACATGCGCGCGCGCGTGTGCGTATATGTGCCTATGCGTGTGTTTCGGTTAGAATTACTATCTACATATGCAACGCTATGCAAATCAGGCCTACTTAAATCACACTCATGCGAGGCATTCTTGTGCATGTTGGCTTTGCCCCCTTGCAGTTTGCTGTCAAGAAAATGAGGAAACAGTGAAGACTGCAGTCATTGGTTTACCGTTACAGTGTCTGCACGTCTGATAGGGGAGCCTGCACTGTCCCTGCTGCACCTCAGGCCTTGCTCCATTTCTATGGAAATCTTTACCTTTGTTTAATCTGCGTTGCAAATGTTTAGGGGACTGGGAGAGTTCGGTTGTGTTGTTGTTGTCTTGTGCGCTTTGTCTTTGAATCTTGGCTCTGTCACTTGGTTTTCTGTTTTTCTGAGTATGTGTGTGCGTGTGTGTGTTTGTGTGTGTGTGTGTGTGTGTGTACGTGTGTGTGTGTGTACGTGTGTGTTTGTTTGTGCTTGTGTGTGTGTGTGTGTGTGTGTACTGTGTGTGTGTGTGTGTGTGTGTGTGTGTGTGTGTGTGTGTGTGTGTGTGTGTGTGTGTGTGTGTGTGTGTGTGTGTGTGTGTGTGTACGAAAAGGAAAGTCGAAATGTTGAACAGGTTTTAATAAGAGCTCAAAATGTTTGAGAGAGAAAGAGAGAGAGAGAGAGAAGAGAGAGAGAGAGAGGAGAGAGAGAGAGAGAGAGAGAGAGAGAGAATGACAATGACAATATTTTATTGTCTATAGCATTGCAGCCCTTTAGACAAGGGGGAGAATAATCAAATTCAAAGTATGAGAAAAGAATCACAAATTAGTTTCATGCACGCTCACATGTACACGCGCGCGCACACACACACGCACACACGCACACATGTGCGCGCATGTGCGAGCACACACACATACATGCACACACAACAACGCCTGCATGCATGCATATGTTACCCGCACACAAGCAGCCTCTCTCTCTACCCAAGCGGGCAATTGTCAACACACCTGTACATGCACCTGTGTCATACGAGCAACATCTACAGTCATACTTATACTGAAAGAAATAATATAGGATCGCTTTGAACATAATTAATACTACAAACAGTTTTATTTAACTTGCTACTTGCTTCCTTATCTTTAATGCCAATGCTATGTATTTTGAAAGGCATAGAATTGTATTTTCATCAGTTTGAGACAAAATCATTGCAACTCGTTTTTGATCAAGCATACCAGAGAAGGACTGCAGTATAGCACAGTCCTTACGGATATAATAATAGAAATAATAATAATAATAATAATAATAATAATAATAATAAATGGAATTTATATAGCGCTGTATCTTGCACAGACAAATCAAAGCGCTTGCACTCAACTCATTCTTACACAGTCATGCAACCATATCAAGCATATCTTCATATGATATGCGGTGGAATAAGAAGAGAGAGAGAAGAGAGAGAGAGAGAGAGAGAGAGAGAGAGACAGACAGACAGACAGACAGACAGACAGACAGACAGACAGACAGACAGACAGACAGACAGACAGAAAAACACACGGCCAGACAGAAAAACACACGGGAACACGGACAGCGTGGAACATTAATATCACACAATACTACTATAAGATACTATAAGTACTATGAGATCAGTACTCCCTGTTACAAATGTCTCCACAAAACAGCACCCTCCTACTTCTGTTAATTTTTTCACCTGTACATTCCTTCTCGTTCCCTTCGCTCTTCTGCAGATTCCTTGTGCTTACAATACCTAGATTCTGCCAGTCCACCGTCGACCGTCGCTCTTTCTCTGTTTCTGGCCCATCGATTTGGAATGGCCTCCCTATCTCTCTTCGCCAAAGGCTTTCTTGTCACTTTTAAATCCGGCCTCAAGACATATTTGTTTCAAACCTAAGATTTTCCTCTCCTGTTTCATTTCAACAGCCAAAAATCCCATCACCCTGCCAAAGTTTATAATCTGTGTGTGTGTGTGTGTGTGTGTGTGTGTGTGTGTGTGTGTGTGTGTGTGTGTGTGTGTGTGTGTGTGTGTGTGAGTATGTGTGTGTGTGTACATTTGGACTTGTTAGAACTATTACTTGCTATTGGTTGCATGACTGTGTAAGTATGAGTTGAGTGCAAGCGCTTTGATTTGTCTGTGCAAGATACAGCGTTATATAAATTCCATTTATTATTATTATTATTATTATTATTATTATTATTATTATTATTATTATTATATATTATTATTTTATTATTATCATCATTATTATTATTATTATTATTATTATTATTAATTATATATTGACAATAAAGTAATGTGTGAAGCATGCTTCAGCCATAAATGCATCTGACACCACAACATGTTTACAGGAATGCGATACATGGTTAATCATGCTTTAAGACATACACACGTACGTGTGTTCGCGCACACGCACTCACCACACACACACTCACACACTACACACACACACACACACTCACACACACCCCTACGCACGCAAGCACACACGCACGCATGCACACACACACACACACACACACACACACACACACACAAAATCAACACCCAAATCCTTCTCCTGCGATAACGTGTCAATTTCACCAGCAATGACAAAATTAATCAAGCCATCAATGTATCTATGATCTGATTAGAGGAAGCATCAAAGTCTAAAACACCTTAGTGAAAAATAATTCGAATTCTTACCCAAAAAGACACAATTTCAGATTACCTTTTTGCCTATAATTGATAGGATCAAAAGAGAATCAACGGCCCTTTAAAAACACAAATCGTGAATCGTTCGTTTCACTGAGGCACTAAGGGTATACAACTGACGGCATTGCAATGACGGTTAACCGTATCGAATATCGTCCGCACGCAGTGGCCCAGAGAGTGGGATGTTTTGCAATCTTCCAGATCATCTCATGAACAGACTTGCCATTGCTTTCAGTTATAAACATTGTTTATTTAATGTGTTTGCACCATAAGCATGCAACAACAGAGCTAGGGAAAGGCGTCAAGCTACAGTTTATTCAAAGCTCCATCATTGCTGTTCTGATTTGGGGTATATCATTACATGCATGGAGAGATTCAAGGCTGTACACTGCATATCCCTGAAGTGTTGTCAGTGTTCTATGCGCAGTAGAAGAATCAAGGGCCTTTAGTCAGCCTGCACCAAAGCTAAATCCCAGGGGTGAGTTTTGCAGCTGGTAAACCTCAATGTTAAAATCATATTGATGGATGTTGTTGCTGTTATTGTTGTTGTTGTTGTTGTTGTTGCTTTTGTCTCTGTTGTTGCTCCGCGTTCTCCAGTTAAAGCAGCCTCAGGCTCACTCCATGTGTCACAAATTACATCTAAGAAACACTGCGATACTTTATCTTTCGTTCCTTGGCTAGATTTCTGAGGTTTACTACTGGTGAGCTTTTGTGCATTCGACCGTAAGTATACGCTGGATATGAAGTATGGCTGTTTTCGATTAATTGGGATATAGGTATACATACACGGTCTTTAGAGGGGGCTCCTCCCCACCCCCACCCCTTTTTTGGATGGAAAATACAAGCTACTCGATCTGTGCTAGGTGCTTACCAGGGCCGAATGCAGTCTCAGTAGACAGTTGTAGCATTATTTTATATAGAGTTACGGCACTTTGTTCAATTACTGACAAAGACTTTGGCCAGGGTCATGTGCTCGTAGATTCCTGTAACACAGATTGAGTTTCTGCTCCTGTCTACTTTAACATGTGGAAAAAGGAGCAGTTTTCACGGTGAATTAAATGTGTCCGGTAATTGTGGGAATGAATCATTGTGTTCACACGGGGTTTGCTCTATGACGTAACCAACTACTCTACGGTCAATCCTAAGGTGGTGTAAGTTTTAAGAAAGGTGTTTCAAAGCACATGAGAGAAACAATCATATCGACTGCTTTTCGTTGAGCAAACGTAGGTGTGTTAAATAGCTGCATGTATTATCTATTTAGAAACTGATTTTTGAAGTTGTTGTTTCAAAAACATCCACGGTCTGTATTGAATGTCTGCCTTTGGACTTTAACGTACAGTTATGTCTTTTTTATAGCTTATTTCTTTGGTTTCAGTTTTTTTTTTAATTTGCTTTTCTCTCCCCTTTTTTCAGTCAATATTTCTGTTAGAATTGTTTATGCCTTGTTTATTGTCCGTGCATCTCTCTCTCTCTCTCTCTCTCTCTCTCTCTCTCTCTCTCTCTCTCTCTCTCTCAAGCCCTTGATAACCGAACCCAACACTGTAAATGAAGAAGACGAACACAAAGGAAGGTGATTTGAAAGGGACACAATTCACAAAGCTATCTAGATTTTTCTTCCAGGGCCCATTACCCTCGCTGTCACAGGCAGTATCTAAACACGCATGAGCTGACAGCCCCTCTGAATCCCCAGACCCTTTCCGTATCCTTCGGGACACGCTTTCTTTCACGCTGACGTCATGTGTCAGTCACAGTTGACGTCAGTACCATCACCCCGTCATGACCCCGGTCTTTTTTTAGTGCGTGTTTACGCAGTTGAAGCTGGGGATCACAGATCTAATTTTGTGCAGTAATTGACAAGTTTTGGGGGAGATAGTTTGGTGGTGGTGTTTTTTTTCTGCAGTTGTGGGTTTGTACTGTCCTAATGTGGGATACGCTTTGAACTTTGAATTCTGTGCAGTTTAGACCCGAGAGAGAGAGAGAGAGAGAGAGAGAGAGAGAGAGAGAGAGAGAGAGAGAGAGAGAGAGAGAGAGAGAATGAGAGACAGACAGACAGACAGACCGACAGACAGACCGACAGACAGACCGACAGACCGACAGACAGACCGTGCCGACAGACAGAGGGGGTAGAAGGGAGAGAGAGGCAGATACAGACAGACAAAATGACAGACAGACAGACTATCAGTCAGATACATAATTATACATACAAGAGGCCCTAGACATGGCCACATACTCAGACAAAACAGCATTGTATACTGCTTTCAGCTACTGCAGGCTCCACAAAGGGAGTTTTAATGATGACCTTTGACCCATGAAAAGCAGTTTCAAGAGGGTAAGAACTACACTTTGAATACCTTACCTACTCTTCACTATACTTTCTCACTTGAAATGTAATTATTGTCTTTCGTCATAATTACCATCCAAATACACATGAACGGAGAGTGAAGTTATAACTTCCATTCATCTTTACATCCTTCTTTAGTGACGTCATTTATTCCACATACACTGACGTCATACCTCAGAGGCAGCTGAAGTCACTTATTTTCACCGGTCATGACCCCAACTAAATCTCTTTTTTTTTTCTTTCTCTCCAACAGTCAGAGATGAGCAGCACAAAACCTTGCGGGGACAG
>CM054141.1:65645089-65650089 GCA_028751875.1 Rapana venosa
CCGGTCTCTCTCTCCTTCTCTCTCTCTTCTTCTCTCTCTCTCCTTCTCTCTCTCTCTCTCTCTCCCTTCCTTCCCTTCCCTCCCCCCCTCTTTTTGCCCCCAAAATGGTGAGGGGAAAAATGTTTCAGCTGTTCTCAATTTTTACCCAAAAAACCCCATAAAGTTTTGAATTGTTTCCCAAATTAAGTTTTAAAAAAATGCTACGAAAATTTAAACTTTCCCTCTCAGTATTTTCTTTTCAGAAAAAAGGTCTTCGTTAAAGGCGGATGTTGCTGCATTCGACTGTTAATTTTTTTTTAGTCACACTCGGGCAATCTATTCTGGATAGCTGTTGAAGCTCCCCCAAGCAGACGGGAAGAAATGGGGAGATTCTTCTGGAACTGAGAAGGTGGAGTTTTACGGGCGTTTGTTTTTTCCCGTTGAGATCCTTCTGGAATTGGCCATGGTTTTGCGACTGTTTAGACGGCGGAGACGAAACTGGGAGAAGGGGGAGGAGAGAGAAAAAGGGGAAGACCCGAGAGAGCAGAGACAGACAGACAGAAGAAGACAGACAGACAAAACAGAGGGGTGGGAAAAGAGAGGCAAACGACACACATTATAATTATATCTCTTTTCTGGGCTTCTCATTTCTTTGTTATGTCTCGTTAAACTCATTCTACTTGTTTCTCTCTCCCCAAAAAGGCAGAGCTGGAAATTTCGGGGTAACAAGACCTTATTCTGAGTCAGTGTTGCTGGTTGACGTCTATATGTTTACGTCACGATCTGGGTGTTGTTCCGGATAGCTGTGAGGTTTTCGCCCCAAGCAGTCGGGGAAGAAATGGGGATTCTTCTGGGGAAATGCGGAGCGTGGAGTTTTTTGGGGGTTTGTCTTTCCCGTTGGATCCTCTGGAATGGCGATGGTTCGGACGATTTAGATGGGAGCGGAAAAAGGAAGACAGGCTAGAAGAGTGAAAGGAAAGGGGGGGGGAAGGGATGAGAGAGAGAGGTGGGGGGGGGGGGGGGGTAAACAGACATACAGAGAGATAGACAGACAGAGAAACACAGAGACAGACAGACAGACAGACATATATCACAGACATACAAACATAACCATGCCATTGCTTCCTATGTCTCTGTCTCTCTCGCTCTCTCTCTCTCTCTCTCTCTCTCGCTCTCTCTCTCTCTCTCTCTCTCTCTCTCTCTCTCTCTCTCTCTGTGCCCCCAAAATGGCAGAGCTGGAAATAGATTCAGCATGATACTTCATTCTTTAATCCAAAAAATCCATCGAGCCTTGCTATATATTCCCCAAATTAAGATTCTAAACATGCATAGGCTCTCTTTATTTCCACCCTCTCAGATGTGTGCATTTTTATTACGGGGTAACAAGACCTTCAGTCTGACGTCTGCTATTGCTGCAGTTGACGTCATATATGTTATACGTCACGACTCTGGCATGTCTGTTCCGGATAGCTGTAGAGGTTTATGCACCAAGCAGCAGTCAGGAAGAAATGGGAGATTCTTCTGGAACTGACGGAGCGTGGAGTTTTACGGGCGTTTGTCTTTTCCAGTTGAGACTCCTCTCTGGAATAGGCGATGGTTCGTGACTGATTTAGACTGACGGAATCGAAACTGGGAGACAGGCTAGAAGAGTGGAAGGAAAGGAAAGGGAAGGAAGGGATGAGAGAGAGAGAGAAAGAGAGAGAGAGAGAGAGAGAGAGAGAGAGAGAGAGACAGACAGACAGACAGACAGACAGAAACAGACAGAGACAGGCAGAGAGACAGAAACAGACAGGCACACAGACGGAGAGGGTGACTGTGACATACAGACACAAAGAGACAGACAGGCAGAGAGTCAGACAGACAGACAGACAGAAAGACTGAGAGCCGAATTTAGAGGGGTTTTATTATAAAAGGAATCTTCAAGTTTTGTTCTGGATTTTCTTTTCTTTTGCTGACGTCAAATGTCAGCGGAAATTGCGTCACTTACTCTGTGTGTCATTAATCTACCAACGCTATTCTGGGAAGTTCGACATAAAAGATCGTAGAGGAGACAGAGAGATTTACACTACAGGTTTATGCAGGAAATGGCGGAGTATAAGGATGTAGGCCTGTCTGTTCCATTTGTGAGCTGTGTCCGCCTGTCTGTCTGCCTCTCTCTCTCTTCTCTCTTTCTCTCTTTCTCTCTCTCTCTCTTTCTCTCTCTCTCTCTCTCTCTCTCTCTCTCTCTCTCTCTCTCTCTCTCTCTCTCTCTCTCCCTCCTCTCTCTCTCTCCTCCCTCCCCCCCTCCCCCCCCCCTCTCTCTCTCTTTCTTAGTTCATGCTTTTTGTAATCCCGATCAGTCTGTCTGCCTGTCTGTCTGTCTGTCGCTCCTCTCTCTCTCTCTCTCTCTCTCTTCTCTCTCTCTCTCTCTCTCTCTCTCTCTCTCTCTCTCTCTCTCTCTCTCGCTCTCTATGTCTTTTTTTGTCTGTGTCTGCCTTTCTGCCTCTCTCTCTTCTCTCTCTCTCTCTCTCTCTCTCTCTCTCTCTCTCTCTTCTCTCTCTCTCTCTCTCTCTCTTTTCTCTCCCGATGTTTTAATAATGCACTGACCCAACACTGATTTAAACTGAAAAAGGGTCATATTTCAAAATCTCAAAAAAGGAAAAACAAAACAAAAGGAAGAAGAAGGCATTTCTGTTTAATATGGCGTTCATTTTCTAAACCAACCGAACACGATGTCTTGGATTTTTTCATGGATTGCTTGTCTTGTAGTGCCTTGTCTTGTCATGCCTTATGTTCGTTTGCCTTGTCTTTCCTTACTTCGTTTTGCCTTGTTTTGCCTTGGTTGTCTTTCCTTACTTTGTTGCCTTGTTGTCTTGTCTTGGTTGTCTTTCCTTACTTTTTTGCCTTGTTGTCTTGTCTTGTCATGGTTGTCTTTCCGTACATTCGTTTTGCCTTGTTGTCTTGTGTTGATTGTTTTTCCTTACTTTGTTTTGCCTTGTTGTCTTGTCTTGGTTGTCTTCCCTTACTTTGTTTTGCCTTCTTGTCTTGTCTTCATAGGTATTGCCTTACTTTTCCTTGCCTTGCTTGTCTTGGTTTGCCTTGCCATGCCTTACCTTACCTTACCTTGCCTTGCCTTGCCTTGCCTTGTCTTGCCTTGTCTTGCCTTGCCTTGCCTTGCCTTGCCTTGCCTTGACTTGACTTGCCTTGCCTTGCCTTGCCTTGCCTTGTCTTGCCTTGCCTTGCCTTGTTTTGCCTTAATTGCCTTGTCTTGTTTTGTATTGCCTTAACTTGCCTTGCCTTGTTTTGCCTTAATTGCCTTGTCTTGTCTTGTTTTCTATTGCCTTAACTTGCCTTGCCTTAACTTGCCTTAATTGCCTTGTCTTGTCTTGTTTTCTATTGCCTTAACTTGCCTTGCCTTGCCTTGTTTTGCCTTAATTGCCTTGTCTTGTCTTGTCTTGCCTTGCCTTACCTTGTTTTACCTTTTTTGTGCACATCATTTAATATGGTTACATAATCATACACCATTAACTGTAAGCCTCAGAGCCATATAATTATATCAGTTTGCATGGGTAAGTCATGCCTTTATACTGACAGACGTTACCGAAAACATTTTTCTTGTTTTTTCTGGTGTGTTTTTTCGAGGATATTGCAATACTCTCTTGTGTGTTTTGTTGTTGTTGTAGTTCCAGTCCCGTTGTATATGCCGCTTTGTAAATTTTGTCTTCTGTTCCCGCCGCCACACAAATTCCTACTCTTCTGAAAAGCGGAACAGGCTTTTTAACAGGTGCGCAAGATGTTCTGCGTACGTTTGCACATGGGATCTTGGTCTACAGTCTCATCTCAAGGACTTGTTTCAGGGTTTTTTTTGTCGAAAGTACTGCCTTCCATGCAGCTCCCAAAAAGCCTGAGAGCTATCATCATATTCAGCATGGAAAAGTAGGATGATAAATGATGCTCTGAAAATGACAGTGTGAAAATATTATCGTATGCTATTGTCTTTCTTTTTCCTTCCCGATGTGATCGCAACTCGTTTATTTATCCATCTTTCTCTCTCTCTCTCTCTCTCTCTCTCTCTCTCTCTCTCTCTCTCTCTCTCTCTCTCTCTCTCTCTCTCTCTCTCTCTCTCTCTCTCTCTCTCTCTCTCTCTCTCTCTCTCTCTCTCTCTCTCTCTCTCTCTCTCTCCCTCCCTCCCTCCCTCTCTCTCTCTCTCAACATTTATCAAGCAATGCATTGAGATTGATTTATTTGAGTAAAAAAAACAAAACCCGTCACATTTCAAAAGGCTCAAAACAAAGAAAAGAACGAAAAAAAGGAGTCATAGCGCAAACGAGATAATGACATTTTGAAATTTAAAAAGTCAGATGTTCATTTTCTAAACAGATCTAACACAATGTCTTTTTAATGTCTGTATGTTTTTATTTTCTTACATGTATGTCCCTTGTCTTTCTTTTTTGCGTTGCTTTGCCCTGCCTTGCCTTGCCTTGCGGTACCATGCCTTGCCATGCCTTGCCTTGCGGTACCATACCTTGCCTTGTCTTGCCTTGCCTTGTCTTGCCTTGCCTTGCCCTGCCTTGCCTTGCCTCTCCTTGCCTTGCCGTACTATGCCTTGCTTTGCCTTTACGTGCCGTACCATGCCTTGCCTTGCCCAGCCTTGCCCTGCCCTGCCCTGCCTTACCATGCCATGCCATGCTAATTGCCTATATTTCTTTTGTCCTGAATGTCTTTCCCGCCCCTTTCCTTTTTACCTTGCCCTGCCTTGCTTCTTCTTGGCTTGCCTTTCCTTGCCTTTCCATACCATGCCTTGCCTTTCCTTTCCTTGCCCTGCTATATACCCTTCCTTGCTTAGCCTTGTCCTGCCGTGCCATTATGCCATGCCATGCCATGACATTTTATATGTTGCCTTGTCTTACCTTGCCTTTATGCCATGCCACGCCATGTCATTTTATCTGTTGCCTTGTCTTGCCTTGCCTTTATCCATGCCACGCCATGTCATTTTGTGTCTTGCCTTGTCTTGCCTTGCCTTTATGCCATGCCACGCCATG
>CM054141.1:65657589-65667589 GCA_028751875.1 Rapana venosa
ATGTCTGGACCAGTGAGCAGATTGCAGGAAAGGAGGAGACCATTTGAACCTTCTCTCCAAACAGAGTAGACACTAAGAGATAGAAGGAGGCGGATATATATAAATATATATATATATATATATATAAATATATATAAATATATATACATATATATATATATATATATATAGGGAGACAGACAGAACAGACAGACAGACAGTCAGTTGAGTTTGCACAGAATTGAGCTATCCACACTTTTTTTTTACATGAGTGCACATTGCATTTTTCATTGACAGCAGAATCCAAAAGTGAGAGTCGTATTCTGAGAACAAGATTTAATGTCAGAACCCATATCCAAAACACTCTCATAACAAATTAGTAATAAAGAGGGCCAGCGATTCATTCCACCAGTTGCCACTTTCCCTCTTATTTCCAGACACACTTTCTTTCCCTTGGGGGGGGGGGGGAAGGGGGGGGGGAGGAAGGGGGGGGGGCTGTGTTTGATGGAGAAGCGGCAGCTGCAGAGGGAGAGGCTGGTACTGTACTAGAGTGCCGACAGTGTCACGACTAAGAAGGAAACCATAGAAGGAAAACATCTCACTGCTTCCAAGTCAACAGTTCGTTCAAACAGACTGACCTATAAAGTAGATGGGTGGATGGGCAAGAGAGGCTTTAGATAGAAAGGAATGAAGAGATAGATTTTGAAGGAGAGAGAGAGAGAGAGAGAGAGAGAGAGAGAGAGAGAGAGAGAGAGAGACAGAAAGAAGACAGACAGACAGACAGACAGATACACAGACACGCAGACAGGCAGGCAGAGACAGTGGGAAACAGGAAGAGGCAGAAAGCGACAGAAAGATAAAGAGACAGAGATAAAGACAGAGATAGGTGTCTTTATAGACGCACTGAATGCATTTTCATTACCAGTCTTTTGACCAAAAGAAAGAAGAACACGGTACTTGTCAACAGAAGATAATTGAATTTTGTACTATCATAATCGATCTATCAAGAAAACAAAACACTCAGAATGATTAAAACGGTAACTTATTTTTCGTCGAACTCTCAGACAGAAGCCATTATTGTCTGTCATATAAGCGAAAATGTGTTAAGCACCGACAAGTCTGGCCCAGCGCATCCGACTTCAGCGTGGGAGAGAAATATTATCTTTTAATTAAGTTTTCTTTTTGGAAAAACGGCAGGAGAATGGACCAAGTAGGCAGACAATAGTCAAAAAAGAGGTCACAGAAAGAAAAGGAACAAAGCATGAAGAAAGAGAGGGACAGAAAAGATGGAATTCATAGCACATAATTTAAACATTTTAGAGATATTGATAGTGACTTAACCAGGGTTAAATCTTTGTTAATTACTGATAAAAACAAACTACTAAGGACCGCTATATCATGTTGGTCTCCTCTGAAATGTGGCCCAAGCCAAAACTTGGTCAGTTATTGTTATCAGCTGATCGCTAAAGCCTACACTACAATGTTGTTATGCTGTAAAATGTTGTGTTGAGATTGCCTTCAGCCATGACAAGCTCTTAACAACCAACCTGCACTCTCCTTTAAAGAAGAAAAAAAATCTTCTGAAGTCAGAGTATGGATATGGCTGCATATATGGCGAGGTACTTAAAAACAGCCATACACGAACACTTCTCATTCGGTGTGTAAGTTCGATCTCACAGTGATTCTTATGTGTGATGAGTGATTCAGAGTGAACATTCTGGGTGGACCGAGAGTGTTAAGCTGGGCAACGCATAGCAACAACAACGACAACAGCAACACCATCCTCTAAAATGTGATGATGAAGCCGTCTTCAGTTATGACAAACTCATAGCACAACGACCTGCAGTTTCATTTAAAGTAGAACACAGATCTCTTAAGTCGGAGTAAAGCTGCCTATACGGCGAAATACTTAGAAACAAGCATTTACACAAACTGTTTGCCAAGTGTGTGCTTCAGGTTTTACAGGTTTTCCAGTTGAGATGAGTGTGTCAGGGTGTATGCTAAAGGGGAACACAAGGTGTTGAGTGGAAACGTGTAACAACAACAACACATCACTAATAACCACGACATGTTTTAGTCTAGAAGTACAGTTTAGACAGAGGCATACCTATTTATCTCAAAATAAGAATTGTCACAACACTAATCTGGCCTCCATGACTGGATGGGTCAGAAGCCACAACCAAAAAAGGAAAGAGACCAAATAAAAGCGGTCGAAATGTGGCTCTGTAAGCAACTTCTGAGAATCAAATGGTCAGACAGAACAAAATTAATGAAAGTATTTTTAATGAACTCCCAGTGCAAAGATAACTGTTGGCTGAAATTGATAAACGCAGACTGAGATACGTTGGTCATGCAAACAAGAACACACAGACAAATCTGATGGCGACAGTTCTCCAAGGAAAGGTTGAGGGCAGAAGGAAAAGAGGCAGACCACCAACGTCCTACGTTGCCAACATCGATGGGATCAGTGGTCTGGGAGGGCTACAGGAGATCGAAGAACTCAACAGAGACACAGAGAGATGGCGAACCCTGGTGGCATTACGTGAAACCCGTACCAACGACAGCGGCGTCGGAGACAGTTGAGTTAGGTTCAGTACAGTTTAGTCGCGGCCGAAGTGTCCACACTGGTTCTACATAGATAAAACCTTTGCTACATCTCTAAGACAACTGTTGACTTCACTGTTTATCTTCGCGCTGACTGTGGCACCAACACACGAGGAAGGAAGTAAAGTAAAGGTGTCCCCCATAACCTATGTAGTGCTAGGGGAGCGAGGCGTCAGAGACCTCAGCTTCTCCATGGTCCAGCATATTGAGGGCGGCGCCCATCTCCTCTCTTTCACTGCCTTACCTTCCCTGACCCTAATGAGGCGGGTACCCATTTTAAGCCTACAGCTGGGTGGACTAGGGGACTGTACTGAAGCTAAAGCGCGCAAACAGTCACTCATTGACTTGGTAACCGCGCTCGATGCTGCTTTACATTGGCTGGGGGAAAGTGAGTGCTGTGACCACCGAGCTGTCTCGTCCCCGGTAGGAAGTACAGGGTGACAACATGTCCTAGATGTCGGGGCCAGGACACAGATTGGGAGGAGAAGGGAAGACCCGTTAGACGTTATCTCTGACCAGATCTGCTTCTGTCAAGGAGGTCTGCTGCTGTTAAGCATGTGAGTGTGTGTGTGTGTGTGTGTGTGTGTGTGTGTGTGTGGTGTGTGTGTGTGTGTGTGTGTGAGAGAAAGAGAGAGACAGACAGACAAAAAGACAGACAGACAGAAAGTTAGGCAGACAGATAGAGGCAAAAAAGCGATAAAGACCCAAGGTGGGGGTAGACAGAATAAAGAAAGAACGAATCAATAATTTCCACAAGAGCAAACTCCGACTTTTCATCGCAACTCGTTCCTGCTTCTTATTTTTTTAACCCACAGAGTGACAATGATGACAGTGAAACAACAGACTTTAACGACAAAATTAACTGTAATCATGTCAATCACGTTCATTCTTATATGCTTTGTCTATTGTGTGTAAACGTTTCTAACCTTAAGAACAATATCGGTAGACTGGTGGTGTAGGGGTAACACAGTTATATAGAAAGCAAAATGTCCAGGACAGATTCCAGAATGTCTGTCCCTCCCCATCTACGAGACATTGAGCTCTTGCCTGAGTGCTAGTCTTCTGGATGAGATGATAATCCGAGGTCCTTGTTGAAGTACACATTTATCACGAGTAAATGAACACAAGACAACGAAAGAGCCGTCCCTAGCCCTGGCAAAACTATGTAGGAGGAAAACCACTCTTGTTAGTAAACAGATACTCATACAGACATCAGCCGCCGTGGCGTAGTAGTTAGCGCCTCGGGGTACAGGCTTGAAGGTTCCAGGATCGATTCCTAAGAGTCATGGGGATTTTTCGGACTCCAGCTGGCTTCTACGCAGAGTGAGTTTGTTATGGGCTCACTGGGAAGACTGGGACCACACAGTCGAACTTTATCAACTTTTTGTTTGCCATCTTGAGAGTGCTGCCCAAAAATTGTAATTACCTGTCTAGCAATACATATCTCTTGGGTCTAGTTGGCGCCGTGTTACATAGTAGGAAGCGTAGAGTACAGCCCTGTCAGGTATTCTTAAAGCACATGCACTTCCAGGGCATAATCATTTCGATATTTCCATCTTCATTGATCGATATGCATTAAATTAAAAAACTACATGTCTTTGATTAGTTGGTTCCCTTTGCTTTGGCTTTATGGGGCCTAAGTTTGGTGGAGGGTTTTCATATACTTCTGTGTATGAGTTGAGCTTGTGTTATAGCCTTTGGGGCTGGAGTTCCACAGAAGGACATTGTTGTAGTAAAGCTGTACTGAACACAACCGGATTTAACCGAGCAACAGTGCTGGGCCCCTCTAGCAGCTGGCCCCACGGCGGTATGGCATTGGTGAGCTCCCTGCTGACGTCTGACCTGAAGGATACTACAGAATGACTATGGGCATGGCTGGGCGGAGAGATCGAAACGATCAGCGTTAGGACAGCAAGACAGGACGATCACAGAAGATAAAGGCAGGAACAGAGACACAACACAACAAAACAAAACAAACTAAAACAGAGCAGAAAACCAACAAAGAAAACAATCACGCCTACGACAAGAAACTCCAGACAAAGCCCATCACGCTAATAGAGCCTTTGTTTCACACACACTGGTCCTGGTCTGTCCTGTCATTATCCTAATACCGCTACATCAGACTCCATCACTAACCACATTCCAGTGAGGAGATGTGTTTTTTTTATAGTTCTTATAACTATTTCGGGATGATAAATATGCACCCAAAGTACTTTTTCACATCAAGTCCCTTTTTTATGCAGTTTTGTAAATATTGTCATTCGCTCCCACCGGCATACAATGGCCTACTCTTCCAAAAGGCGGAAATGGTTTCAATATATGCAGAAAACGGTAGGGGTTTAGTGAAGATACGACTATACCCCCAAAAAGTCCTTATTTCCGCACAGATCCTGAAGAAAGTGTAACTCCCTAAAATAACACACACACCACACACCACATTAACAACAACAACAAAAGAAAAAACCTACAACAAAACACACCTTCATCACAACAGCTATCGTCCACACACCTCACACCACCCACCACCACCACCACCGCGAACACCGATAATATAACAACAATAACAGCAAGACAACAATGGAGACTGCCCTCAGACAGTCCTCGATGCCTTCTTCTCCTTCTTCTTCTTCTTCTTCTTCTTCTTCTTCTTCTTCTTCTTCTTCTTCTTCTTCTTCTCCAGCAGCAGCAGCAGAGGTGTGGAGAGTGGCATGGTGGAGGGAGGAAGTGGACGCTAACAGAGTGTCCTAGATGTCGGGGCCAGTACACAGATTAGGGGGCAAAGCAGCGGGCCAGTCCAACCTTATCTTCCTCCTCCGCATCTTAACCTTCTGTCAGACAACTCACCCTCATCCTCGCACATACACACAAACACGCACGCACGCGCACACACAGTCACACAGCTAAAAAGCCATCTAATGCATAAATGCCTAGGAATTGACTAGTAAGGCAAATCAACCATGCTTAAATTTATCAGCATTTACTTCATTTCTTAAATAAACTTCAAGTATGTTTTTTACTGTGACTAGACATTCTACACAGTTACACGCTGTATGTGTGTGGAGAGGCGGGAAAGAGGCATCCTTTTAAAGCAAAGAAGTAAGAGTAATCTATATAAGCTCGTATATAATCTACAAATTTTAAAACAAAATGGAAAGGAGAAAAAATGGTAGACCTGATAGCTAGATATAGTGACATCTCTCTCTCTCTCTCTCTCTCTCTCTCTCCTCTCTCTCTCTCTCTCTCTCTCTCTCTCTCTCTCTCTCTCTCTCTCTCTCTCCCTCTCTCCCTCTCTCCCTCTCTCCCTCTCTACTCTTTTCCTCATGCCCTTTCTCTTGTCCAATTCAATAGGTTTTATCGTGGATGTTTTTTTTATTGCAGTTAGAGATGAGATCATTAGTACTATTATAAGCGATATTTTTTTTTTAGTTTGATAGTCCAGTTGATTATGAGCTTTTGATGCTTGTATTGTATAGGGGTTTTACTTGTTTGAATGATTGTTTCTTTATTATTTTTTTCTATTTAATTAAATGTGTTTTCTCCCTTCCCCTTTGATGCTCCCCCCACCCCCATCCTTTCCAATGCTTTTATGTTATTATCGTTATGTTGTCTCATGGTGATGGGGATTATTTGTTATATTGTTGTCTTATGGTGATGGCTGATTGTTGTTATTATTGTATCTCTATTATAGTTATCATTATCATTGTCTTATTTGATTTATTTTGCTTGCTTGATAGTTCTTGTGTGAATATATTATATTTAAAAAGCGCTATTTGAAGATAATGAGCGCATATGAGAACACATTTGCGTAGGTGGAAGAGGAGAGGAGGGATGTCATTGAAGGCAATAATTGTCAGTAATGACGCAATGAATGCCTAGTATTTTCTAACGTTTTGTTCCTGTACCTTTTTATTATCTAAAGTATGAAGGTGAAAGAATGGATGATATAGTAGGTGAAGTAAGTTGTTTGTCTTGACGTTTTATGATTTTTTTTTAAATTCTTAAAACATTCTTTATCTAAGTGTGTATGTGTATGCGTGCGTGCACGCGCGCAGGTGTGTATGAGTATGTGTGTGCGTGTATATGTATATGTGTGTAATTTGTATTTTCCAATGTACTATTTTATCGATTTTTCTCCTTTTTACTGGTTTAATTTATTTGTAAAGGTTGTAATAATGTGGTGTTTCAATATAATCATTAAGAAATGTGTTATTAGATAGATGGTTTGAAGAAAAAGAGAAAATGCATTGCTTATTCAATGTACCATCTGGAAAAAAAACAACTTTGACTTGAATTGACTTGACTTGACACGCACACACGCACGCACACACATACACATACAATGACAGAGGCACAGAGAAAAATAGAGACCAAAATAGATAGATATCTAGCTAGATAGATAGATAGTTAGATAGATAGATAGATAGATAGATAGATAGATAGATAGATAGATAGATAGAGATAGAGAGGCAGAGACAGACAAACAGACAGAAAGACATTGACAGATACATAAAGACAAAGAGAGGGAGACAGGGGCAGATAGATAGATAAATAGATAGATAGATAGATAGATAGATAGGCAGAGGTAGACACAGAGAAAGACAAACAAAGATAAAAGAGCAAGACAAAGACAGACAGGCCAACATTCAGACAGAGAGACAGGTAGAGACATGCAAACATTAATACAGATAGACAGACAGTTAGATAGACAGACAGACAGACAGACAGACAGACAGAAAGGCAGACAGACAGACAGACAGATAGACAGACAGACAGACGGACAGACAGAAGGGATATGCAGAACCCAGCCAGATGTCTTTAAGCACGTCTTCTGCCTGAAGGCTTTCTCCTCCTTCAGTCGTCGATTCATAACTAAGACTCTGACAGGCTTCTGTGCAACACAAAAATCAGAGAGAAGAGGAGAAAGCGAAAAGAAAGACATAAAGAACGAAAGAAAGACAGAAGGATACTGAAAGAAAGAAGAAAGAAATACAGAGAGAGGAGTTATTCTTTATATCGAGGAAAATGGAATAAGCATCCATGTGCTTTTTGAGAGAGCGAGAGAGAGAGAGAGAGAGAGAGAGAGAGAGAGAGAGAGAGAGAGAGAGAGAGAGAGAGAGAGAGAGAGAGGAGAGAGAGCATGTATCTTTATGACAACATTTTTAAGTTGAAGAGAGAGAGATAGAGAATGTATCTTTATGACAACATTTTTAAGTTGAGGGGAGAGAGAGAGAGAGAGAGAGAGAGAGAGAGAGAGAGAGAGAGAGGAGAGAGAGAGAGAGAGAGAGAGAGAGAAGAGAGAGAGAGAGAGAGAGAGAGACAGACAGACAGACAGACAGACAAACAGACATACAAACAGACAAAACATACAGACAGACACACAGACAGACAAAGACATACAGACAGACCGACAAACAGACAGACAGACAGACAGACAAAGAAAGAACCCCAGCCAGGTCCAGAGACATAAATGAAACAAGTAGCTGTAAAAGAAGTTTTAAAAAAAGCAATTATTAACAACACTAGGCGGTGGGATAACATAGTGGTTAGAGCGTTCCCCTCGCGATTTGATGGCCCGGGATCGAGCCACCACCGAAGACTCCCAATTCAAGGGGACTTTTATCTTGCGTTTAACATCGGTACTGCCTCTACTCCGACAAAAGTCCTTCGGATGATGAGACTAAAACGAGGTACTCATGTGCAAACGCACGCAGAACATCTTTTACACACGTTAAAACCAGTTCTGCCTTTTGGAAGAGTAGACCATCCGTGCCGGTAAGGTAAGATCGGATGAAAGAATGTTTAATGAAATGCATGCATCACTGAGGATGGAATGTGGCTACCTTCAATGTGGGTTAAAAATTTGTCGCGTATGCAAAACCTTTCTGCGTCGGTGGACCGCAAAGGTACGCAATATCGAAACAAGACGAAAAAGACAGAAATACCAACAGACAGGCAGAATGACATTAGGAAAGAAAGAAAGAAAGACAGAAAGAAAGAGAAAGAAAGGAGAGAGAGAGAGAGAGAGAGAGAGAGAGAGAGAGAGAGAGAGAGAGAGAGAGATGAGAGAGAGAGAGAGAGAGAGAGAGAGAGAGAGAGAGAGAGAGGGAGAGAGAGAGAAAGAAAGAGCGCAAAATTACAACAAAATCGAGAAATAAAGACAGATGTAACTGGGAAAAACATGTGATGAGAAGAAGAAGAAAGAAGAAGAAGAAAGAAGAAATGAAAGAAGAAGAAGAAGAAGGAAAGAAAGAAAGAAGAAGAAGAAGAAGAAGAAGAAGAGAGAAGAAGAGAAGAAGAAGAGAAGAAGAAGAGAGAAGAAAGAAGAAGAAGAGAGAAGAAGAGAGAAAGAACAAGAAGAAGAAAAGATGAACAAGAACAAGAACAAGAACAAGAAGGAGAAAGAAGACGAAAGAACAAGAAGAAGAAGAACAAGAGCAAGAACAAGAACAAAAAGAACAGAAAAAGGAAAAGAAGAAGAGAAGAAACGAAGAAGATAAAAGAAGATCAACAAGTACAACAACAGCAATAAAAAAAACCAACAACAACTAACATATGCAACATCAAGGTAACTTCTAACACCCAAGTAAAATGCCCTCCCACCTCACACACACTTCCACCACAGCCATCAACAACATGGCCTAACGAGATTACACACCACCACCACCACCACCACCACCACAACCACCACCACACCACCAACAACAACAACAACAACAACAACGACAACAACGGTAGCACGTATCACCAGCATACCACCACTCTATACCACCACTACCACCACGACTACCACCTACCACCACCACCACCACCACCTCCTCACCACCACCACACCACACCCCACACACCACCAACAACAACAACAACGACAACAACAGCAAGAACAGAACAATAATGGCTAAAAGAAAGAGAGGAAAGGACGGACAGAAGCCCATCTCTCTGACAGTGGTCGTGTGCTACGGCACGTGCAATCTGTTCCCTGAGGGAATTTATTTCGCTTGGCTTCCTAGTTCGTGAATGAGTGTTGGCCCCTGAACACTGGCACAATAGTTTGCCTGTTGCTGCTGTTGTTTCTGCTGCTGCTGCTGTTGCTGCTGTTTCTGCTGCTGCTGCTGCTGTTGCTGCTGCTGCTGCTGCTGTTGTTTCTGCTGTTGCTGCTGCTGTTTCTGCTGCTGCTGCTATTGTTTCTGCTTTTTCTGCTGTTGCTGCTGTTTTTGCTGCTGCTGTTTCTGCTGTTGCTGCTATTATTTCTGCTGTTTCTGCTGTTGCTGCTGCTGCTGTTGTTTCTGCTGCTGCTATTGTTTCTGCTGTTTTTGCTGTTGCTGCTGCTGCTGTTCTGCTGCTGCTGCTGTTGTTTCTGCTGTTTTTGCTGTTGCTGCTGTTTGCTGCTGCTGCTGCTGCTGCTGTTGTTTCTGCTGTT
>CM054141.1:65672589-65687589 GCA_028751875.1 Rapana venosa
CAAATTCACACATACACAATATCACACACACACACACGCACACACACATTCACACACAAATTCACACATACACAATCACGCACACAAATTCACACACACACACACACACACACACAACACACACACACACACACTGACATGCCACGAATATTGAGAACAAGCATGAAAAAGGAGCTTACAGGAGGGTAAAATACATAATAATAATAATAATAATGTATGGAATTTATATAGCGCTGAATCTTGTAAAGCAACAAATCAAAGCGCTCAGATTTTATTTCATACCACTTTAAGTCATGGCAGATTTCTCTCCGTGAAATTCGGGCTGCTCTCCCCGGGGAGAGCGGGAGAACGCGTCGCCACTTAGCGCTGCGCCACCCTTTCACCCTTTTTTTTTTTTTTTTTTTTTCTTTTCTGCAGCTGTATTTGTTTCCCTATCAGAGTGGCTTTTTACTAAGAATTTTGCCAGGGACAACTCTCTTGTTGCCGTGGGTTTTTTTACGTGCGCTAAATAATTACGTGTAACACACGGGACCTCGGTTTATCGTCTTATCCGAAAGACTAGCGCCCAGACCACCACTCATGGTCTAATGGATCGGGGGAAAATTTCCGGTCCAAACGGGGTACGAACCGCCGCACACTTCAGACCCGGACTTTTCGCTTTCTAGACAGGCGCGTTACCTCTAGACCACCGATCCACCATGATACATGATGGAAAAAGCACAGGACAAGTTAAACAACTTTTATTTTTTATGTATATTTTGGTTTTTCCGACAGCAAATTGACAAGCGCAGTGACATAGAATTGCAAATTGTTGTATGCATAGGATGAAAATCATCTCATAGATATCGATCTTGCACACCTCATCTTTTTTTTTAAAGCGAAATGATAGGATTTTCATACTGAGCAGTAGAGGAGTGGGGAAAATAGAAGGGGAGGAGAGAGAAGAGAGAGAGAGAGAGAGAGAGAGAGAGAGAGAGAGAGAGAGAGAGAGAGAGAGAGAGAGAGAAGACAGACAGAGAGAGAGAGAGAGACAGACAGACAGAGAAACAGACAGACAGACAGAGAGACGGAGACAGAGAAAGACAGACAGACAGACAGAGAAACAGAGAGAGAACGAGACATGGAGAAGGGGAGACAGACAGTCAGACAGACAGACAGAGAAACAACGAAACAGAAAAGACACGCACACACATACATACATAGAGAGACAGACAGAGAAACAGAGAGAGAGAGAGAAGGAGAGAGAGAGAGATCAGAGACAGACAGACAGAGAGTGAGAGAGAGGCAGTCGGAGAGTGAGAGATAGAGAGACAGACAGACAGACAAGCAGACAGACAGACAGAAAGTGAGAGAGAGAGAGAAAGAGAGAGAGAGAGAGAGAGAGAGAGAGAGAGAGAGAGAGAGGAGAGAGAGGAGCGAGAGAGAGAGAGAGAGAGAGAGAGAGAGAGAGAGAGAGAGATTGATGGAGGAAGGCATGGAGAAGGGAAGAGAAAGAGAAAAAGAGAACTGCACGTAAGCTTTTGAAACAGAAATAAATTAAATAAAGAAGGAGAAAAAACAACCCGATTATATTGCTGCTGCTGTTGGTGGTGTTGGTGGTCTTGCTGTCGAGGATACCCTTGCTGTTATTATTGTTTCTGCTGCTTCTGCTGATGATGATGGCGAGGATGATGATAATGATAATGATGAAAAAAGCAAGCGAACAAACAAACAATAGAACGAACGAACACACAAACAAACAAATAAACAGCTAGAAAATTACCGTGTACAATAGAAAACGCACAGAGAACCTAGGAAAGAATGTTGGAGCATTCAACACAGCAAAGCGATTCACTAGTTCATTCCGTGTCTATGGAACATGGGGCTGTGTCTGTGTTTATGTCTTTACCTGTTTAACGCGAAGAAATAACCCACACTTTTCTCTTTTGAGATAAGTGTGCTGCTACCTCTAGCCTACAGATCCATCTAGGGCAGTCCTCCGAGATGCATCACACGTGTAGACTGAAATGTGCCCAGCGTCTCTTATCGGGATCTGAACAACTAGGACCTTGAGCTAACAAGTCTACTTTGCGGGCCGTTTTTCTGGTAAAAGAGGTAACAGAATGCCGAGATCGTCAAAGCAGAAAACACTGTGACAAAGAAGGAGATGGCAGACTGAAGAGAATGAAAGCCAGAAACAGGGACAGTGATAGAAAAGAGGAAAGTTCCAGCACAAAATCTGACTGTGGGTAGAGAATATAAAAAGTCCCAGCTGCAGGGAAAACTAAACGAAGCTAAACAAGAACGGGTTTACAGGTGGACACTGTGTGAGTTCAGCAGTAGCTTTGTTTTCTTTTCACATGATTTTTTCAACAAAACAAACTACCAGGCTATCGTTCTAAGCGCAATGCTTCAACCTGCTGTTCTGTTGTATGTGTGCCTGTAAGCGTGCGCGCGCTCGTGGCCAAATAAACAACTCTTCTGTCAGCATATATATATATATATATATATATATATATATATATATATATATATATATATATATATATAATATATGTGTGTGTGTGTGTGTGTGTGTGTGTGTGTGTGTGTGTGTGTGTGTGTGTGTGTGATAATGTGCATTTTAAAGCAATCAACCAACAGGAATGTTTTCTTTGAAAACACTTTTAAGTATACATACTCTAAACTTAAACACAGAATCGGGGAATAGCTACTGTCGATAAAATATATTTTGTTGTCATTTTAAAGATATGATTTGTGCAATATTACACACATCAGAAATCTTTGTTGAATAATCCTTTTGCGAGGTTATTGAATTAACTCCCCTGAAGCGGAACCTTTTTGATTTCTAGTAGCAGCAAAGAAGATAAAAGAGTTCTTTGCCAGGGGAGGGAATTCAAAGGGTAGTGGCGACGAACCGGTATGAAGTTAGTCTTTTTAGAGAAGACAAATGTGTTTTCTATCAGGGGGAAGAATTCAAAGCGTTGATCATTAGCGCGAAGTGTGCCATCGGGCAAACAAACCAACCCACACAAAAAGAAACTCATTAAACTTTCGTGTTTTTTTTATCAGATCCAATCCCTCACATATTTTTTAGATTATTGCACAAAATTTCAGTTCTCCTCTAGAGATAAATTGTTTTTGTCAGAATCTCAACAAGGAAGATGCGAGATTGAGGAATGGCCATGATGATACGTGTCTAGCACGCCTTGCAATACGTTCATCTCTGGTTCCTCTTGTAATATAACTGAGAACCTCTTTCACAGTGAAATAACCATATGACCATCTTCAGTAGGGGTTTAGACGTTACCACACGCTGTATTTGTTATGAGCTTTGAGAGCATACGTTTACTTTTTCATTAAATGTAGAGGCTTATCTTTTAAGTAGAACTCATGGGAGAAATTCAAAGATTATCACCTGAATATTATAGCATACTTATGTTTGTTTTGGACAGGCGCATTACAGAATACAAATTCTTGCTGTTACCAAACAAACAAGTCGCAAACAAACAAACAAACAGAGGGAGAGAGAGAGAGAGAGAGAGAAGGGGAGAGAAGAGAGAGGAGAGAGAGAGAGAGAGAGAGAGAGAGAGAAACACATATAGGCAGGTGTATCTGCAAACGGATGAACGAATGCACACTCGCAACAACACACACACACACAACCACACACACACACACACACACACACACACACACGCACGCACACACACGCGCGCGCGCGCGCGCGCAAAGAATAAACACAGAAACAAAGCAACAGACACTGAAGCATAAAGATCAAGACAAAGAGACAAGGGAAAAAGAAACTTTAGTATAGACAGAGTGGCTATTTTATTAGGAAAAAAAGATATAAACAATAAGAGAAAGAGAGCGAGACACGGAGATGTAAATCTATCAAATAGTCAGATACAGATGGACAAACAAAAAACCATGGATGGCCAAACAGACAGACAAAACAAATTCAATGGAAAACAGAGGGGGAAAATACAATAGAAACAGAAAAAAAGACAGCAACAAAAAACACTGAATGCAAAAGATCTATATGAACTCCAATAATTCTCTCCCCAATCTGCAAAAGTGTTGTCCTTGCTGCAACAGTGTTGTCCTTGCTGCAAAACTGTTGTCCTTGCTGCAATAGTGTTGTCTTTGCTGCAATAGTGTTTTCCTTGCTGCAATAGTGTTGTCCGTGCTGCAATAGTGTTGTCCTTGCTGCAATAGTGTTGTCCTTGCTGCAATAGTGTTGTCCTTGCTGCAATAGTGTTCTCCTTGCTGCAATAGTGTTGTCCTTGCTGCAATAGTGTTCTCCTTGCTGCAATAGTGTTGTCCTTGCTGCAATAGTGTTGTCTTTGCTGCAATACTGTTTTCCTTGCTGCAATACTGTTGTCCTTGCTGCAATAGTGTTGTCCTTGCTGCAATAGTGTTGTCTTTGCTGCAATAGTATTGTCTTTGCTGCAATAGTGTTGTCTTTGCTGCAATAGTGTTGTCCTTGCTGCAATAGTGTTGTCCTTGCTGCTATAATATTGTCTTCGCTGCAATGATGTTGTCCTTGCTGCAATGATGTTGTCCTTGCTGCAAAGACGTTGTTCTGCAATAATATTGTCCTTGTTGCTGCAATGGTGTTGTGTTCTCCTGCTGCAATGGTGTTGTGTTATCTTTGCTGCAATGGTGTGGTGTTATCTTTGCTGCATGGTGTGGTGTTATCTTTGCTGAAATTGTGTTATCTTTGCTGCAATGGTGTGGTGTTATCTTTGCTGCATGGTGTGGTGTTATCTTTGCTGAAATTGTGTTATCTTTGCTGCACTGGTGTGGTGTTATCTTTGCTGCCATGGTGTGGTGTTATCTTTGCTGCGCTGGTGTTGCGTTACCCTTGCTGCAATGGTGTTGCGTTACCCTTGCTGCAGTGATGTTGCTCTTGCTGTAATGACGTTATCACGACACTGGCTAATTCTCCCCATGAATGTTTATCTGAAGCCCACCCCTGCTGTCTTCAACATTGCACAGACCAGGGTCTTTAGCCTATAAATGAAATGGTTCAATCTGGATCTAGGGGAGAGAGAGAGAGAGAGAGAGAGGAGAGAGAGAGAGAGAGAGAGAGAGAGAGAGAGAGAGAGGAAGGGAGAAAGAGAGAGACTGTATGTATGACAGACAGACAGAGACAGGGGGAGTGAGAGAAACAGACAGACACACAAAACAGAAAGACAAACAAACAGACAGACAAACATACAGATAGACAGACAGAGAAAGAGAGAGAGAAGGGACAGAGCAACAAAAAACAGATGCAAGGTGGCAGATGCGGAAGAGCGGAAGAGAGACAAACAAATACACAAGCAGATAGACAACTAGAGAAGGAGAAGAATGTTAACAAGTTGATTGACAGACGCACAAACATATGAACAGAAAGCCATCATAAGGTAATGTAGAAGCAGAGAAAAAGAGAGGGAAGAGAGAGATAGACAGACAAACAGACAGACGAAGAGGCGAGGCAGAGGCAGACAGATAGAGAAGGAGGCAGAAGCAGACAGACAGAGACAAATAAAAGGAGAAAGAGAGAAATAGAGAGAAAGAGGGAGAGAGAGAGAGAGAGGAGAGAGAGAGAGAGAGAGAGAGAGAGAGAGAGAGAGAGAGAGAGAATAGAGAGAGGAGAGAGAGAGAGAGAGAGAAAGAGAGAAGAGAAGAGAGAGAGACATAGACAGGGACAGACAGACAGACAAAAAGACAAACAGACAAACAGATAAGAGACAGAAAAACAGAGACACAGGGAGAGAGAGAGACACACACACAGTCGAAAAGGCAGACAACAGCAGACAGAGACAAACAAGACAGAAACGGACAGACAAAGGCAGGCAGGCAGGCAAGACAAGAGTCACGCCCAACTAGTTCCACCTTTAACTGTCTGCCCCGGGTGTTGTTGTCTTGGGTCCAATAGCGCTGACACCAGACTGGCTCATTCTTCCCAGGATCTAAACAGTTCTTTTGATTAACATGTCTCTCCCTTGCCTGGGAAACAGTGTCCACATCTGTGGGTGTGTGTTTTTTTTATGTGAAAGCGCAATTATTTTCTCAGGAGCTCTGTGTGTGTGTTTGTGTGTGTGTGTGTGTGTGTGTGTGTGTGTGTGTGTAGTGTGTGTGGAGCGAGCGAGCGAGCGAGCGAGAGAGAGAGAGAGAGAGAAGAGAGAGAGATTAACTATAGACAATGGGGTATTCACTTTGACAAAAGAAACTAACTACACAAACGCAATACACCAAACTTAGATAGATTCGGTACTACTAGGATAGATTTTTCACAGAACCATAAACATCTTCAGCTCTTTTTTTCCACACCAATACATCAGACAACGTTCTCGGGCTTTCAACGTGTGAAATATGTATATTCCCAACTGTCTTGATTGGCAGAGCTTCTAGTTTGTAACATCTCTTGAATGTACTGTTTATTTGTATTTGCATACCAATTTAACAAATACTTTTTTTAAAATCGCATATCTGTATATTTTGTGTATTTAAAGAGGGCATGGATTTCCGTTGAGAGAGAGAGAGACAGAGAAAAAGAGAGAGAGAGACAGAGAGGGGGGGGGGTGACACAGGAAATCAGCCACAGACGAACAGGCAGTCACCTCAACCCCCAACGGCACAGCCTTTGCCCTCTTGCTGTTATCAGCACACAGCCCAGTTGCTCCAATTAGGCTTGATTTGCATCGCGTCTTTGCTGCCATAAATATTCTACAGAGCAGACCAAGGAGTTTGTTTGAGAGTGGAATATTGTTCAACTGGGACGATAGAGAGGCGGGGGGGGGGTAGAACAGACAGAAGAGAAGAGAGAGAGAGAGAGAGACGGACAGACAGACAACAGACAGACAGACAGATCATACTGAAAAAAGACGACAGACAAAGCAGAAGATAGACATTAGCAAAACAACAAAGACAATATGACTGATATACAATAGATGACAGTTCCTACACATGTCAGAGAATAACAAAACAATGAACCAAAAAAAAGACATGGTTGCATTAAATTTTCAATGCAATAATATATATATAAGTTTACTAAAACATTTAAAAAAAAATAAAATGAATATAACAGAAAAATGATGATAAAAAGGACGATGTGATGTGTTTTTATTGAAATGTTTTCTTAGCACTATATGCTTGTAAAATCCCAATAAAGCACAGATTCAGAGTATCCTTGAAGATAAAAGATTTAAACAAGAAATACTCAGAAAGAATCACGAAAGAAAATTACTACACAGGACCAGAGTACGGTCACCAATGATAGCACTAACTGAAGTGATGCTCCACCACGATCATGCTGATTTCAGACCTGCTGACCCCAGAATATACATCAGGGCTGTAATTTGAGGGTTAACATTGAGCAGGGTGACATACCCTGCTCAATGTTAACCCTCAAATTACAGCTTTGCCGCTACATACAGATTAAAACATAACGTAAAACCAATCCTACTGTCGTTCTTTGTATCAATGCCCTGGCCAACCATAAACAAGAGCAATAATATGCTGAAGAATGACAACACTTAGTTAACTAATTTATCCCCAAAATCGGAATGTAGATATCTTAATGGTGGGAAAAAACTGTCGCATACGCAAAATCTCATAATTTTGTCTGGTAGCTAAATACCGAGGAACAAAAAAATTACACACCCACCGCTCTCCCCAAGAAAAAAATCATATTCCAGTTGAGATCCCCCAAATGCAGAAAATTTTAACTAGAGACAAAACACAATACCTAAGTAATTACATTTCTGAAAATATTCAGGAAAACAAACTTGAAACCTCTTCAGAAAAGAAAGTGTCTACTGTTTTATTTTACAGGCTTCTTGTCTAGCATGTAAGTACAGCAGCTGAGATTCTGCACCCTTATTATGGATGACAAGATTTCATCTTGATTAGGTGGCTAAGGTGGCCAGTTTTTCTAAACCATTTTGTTTCTTTTCCAACCAGAAAAAATAGACAGATAATTATGGATCTGCAGACAAACAGAAAGACAGACACATGCTGAGAAATACCGGTCAGTGAGGCATTTGGATGGATTCACTGATACTTTAGAAATCCCCTATAAATTATCTATCTGGGCGTAACCCCAACAGACAGGGGGGACGGGAGAGCCTGGTTGGTTAGAGCGTTGCGCATTGCGCTCGTGATCTGCTGACCCGGGTTCGAATCTCGTTCAGGGGGGATATTTTCCCCCTGGAGTTAACATCAGTGCCGACTGATGAGACTATGAGATGAGACTATAAACCGAGTTCTTTTTTTTTTAATTTCGGAAGAGTAGGCCATTGTGTGCCAGTGGAAACAGATGACAATGTTTATAAAACTGCATACACACAGGGACTGGATGAAAAATATCACAGGAGTGATTATTTCATCATCCTGAAAATAAGAAAAAAAAGAAGAACCCGACAAGTGATCAAAACAGTGGTTGTACTTGCTGCACGTTGCCCAGCGCAATGTTATGGTAATAAAGGTAAAGGTGTCCCATAACCTACGTGGTCATAGGGTAGCCAGGTGTCAGAGACCTCAACTTCTCTAGGGGCCAGCATATTGAGGGTGGAGCCCATCTCTCTCCCTCACTGCTTTACCTTCCCTGCCCATAACGAGGCAGGCACTGATTTATATCTGTGTGTAGTGGGTGGCTGTACTAAAGCCAAAGCGCGCAAACGGTCACCCATCCGAGTGGCAACCTCGCTCAACGGTGCTTAACCCTATAGGAGTCACCCAGAACATTACACTGCCTCATACGTTACATACCAGGCAATCATGTCTGACACATACGCACACACTGGACAAGAAGTCTGCGTGAACAGCTGTTTTCAATCACCTCACCATATTATAGGTAACTCTACTCAAAAGACTGTTTCACTATTCTAATGAAGAATACATAAGTGTTGTTATACTAAGACCTTGTCATGGATCAAGACAACCTCAACAATAGCCTGTCAAAGCAGAGCAACCCTTTAATGAAGTCCTCAGCATTTGTGCTTACATCATTAACTCGGCCAAAAACTCGGCCTGACCCAATAAAACCGGAGGGACAGTAGCCAGGAAAGCAGTGTTCTCTGTTGGTCCTGTGAGACTCTTACAGCAGTGGGATTCCAATTGATCCTAACCATGCTACCGCTTTTACAAACATGGGCCAGACAGTGACTTTTCATTGGCGGTCCTTGTTTTTGTTTTGTTGCTTTCCCAGAGGAGAGAGAGAGAGAGAGAGAGAGGAGAGAAGAGAGAGATGGCGAGAGAGAGAGAGAATAGAGAGAGAGAGTGGGGAAGACAGACACACACACAGACGGACAGAATAACATATGGACGGAAAGACGGAAAAAGAGATCGAGAGAAAAATATAGAGAGAAAAGGGGCACTAAAACACAAATTGAGATAGAAGGACAGAGAAAGAAAGACAGACAGACATACAAACAGACAGGCAGGTATGCAGGCAGACAGGCGGAAAGTAAGACAGACGCAAAGACGGACAGACAGACAGACAGACAGGCAGACAGACATGGAAATAGGAAAACAAGAGATCGTGGCAGAGAGACAGAGACAGAGATAGAGAGACAGACCGACAGAGACAGACAGACACACACATAGAGAAACAGAGACAGAAAGAGAGACAGAGATGTATGTGAAGACACAGACTGGAGAAGGGTGGGCGTAAGATTAGACGGACAGACAGAAAGACAGCGGTACACGGTGCTCCGAGCCAGATGGACAGTAACTGAGAGCAGGAACATTGCCCACATGTTGTGAGAGTCATTGGCAGTGGGGCACGGGTATCAGCAGTGATCCTGTCCATACAACCCCTCTACTTGTTTTAAGGGTGGCGCTGCTCTTGTGGCGACGCGCTCTCTCTGTGGAGAGCAGCCCGAAGTTCACGTAGAGAAATCTCGTGACTCAAAGTGGTATAAAATAAATAAAATAAAAAAAGTAATAAAAATAACTATAAGGCAAGACAGTGAATTCGAATGGGAAGAGTATATAGCCTAGTGGTTAAAGCGTTGACTTAACACTTTGATGGCGCGGGTTCGAATCACCACGGAGATCAAAACAAGTTCGAGGGGATGATTCCCCTGAACTTAACATCAGTGCTTACATCTACTGCCATGAAAGTCGTCCTATCAATGAGGTTCTAGACTGGAGGGAGACCCATGAACGCAAAACCTTCTTGCGCAAAGGGGTAAAAACCAGTTCAGGGTTTTGGAAGAGTAGGCCGTTGCATACCAGTTGGATCAGGTGATATTTTATTTTGTAAAAAAAATAAAATAATGAAAGACGCATGCTGACTGGTGTTGTGCTTAGACATCATACACAAGGTCGGATTATGGCTGCCTAAACGATGGGCAGGAAAAGCCACACACGGAAAAGTCTCACCATGACTGAACCACGGAGTTCTAAACTAGAAACCATAAGAATTTAAAAGTCTTTGTTTTAATAATAATAATAATATATGGAATTTATATAGCGCTGAATCTTGTAAAGCAACAAATCAAAGCGCTCAGATTTTATTTCATACCACTTTAAGTCACGGCAGATTTCTCTCCGTGAAATTCGGGCTGCTCTCCCCGGGGAGAACGGGAGAGCGCGTCGCCACAAGCGCAGCGCCACCCATTTTTTTCTTTTTCATGTCTGCAACTGTATTTTGTTTCCCTATCAAAGTGACTTTTTTCTAAGAATTTTGCCAGGGACAACTCTCTTGTTGCCGTGGGTTCTTTTACGCGTGCTAAATAATTACGTGTAACACACGGGACCTCGGTTTATCGTCTCATCCGAAAGACTAGCGCCCAGACCACCACTCATGGTCTAATGGATGGGGGAAAATTTTCCGGTCCAAACTGGGTACGAACCGTCGCACACTTTAGACCCGGACTTTTCGCTTTCTAGACAGGCGCGTTACCTCTAGACCACCGATCCACCCGTTTTCATTATATTTTGGGGAGAGAGAAAGAAAGAGACAGAGACAGAGAGAGAGAGAGAGGGAGGGGGGGTGAGAAAGACAGAGAGACAGAGGGAATCGGAGACAGAGAGAGATACACAGACAGACACACAGACAGACAGAAAGACACAGAGAGAGAGAGAGAGAGAGAGAGAGAGAGAGAGAGAAGAGAGAGAAGAGAGAGAGAGAGAGAGAGAGAGAGATTTTAAAAAATGTATTTATCTTATTCTTTTATATCGAGGATAATGGAATAAGCACTTGCATGCTTTTTTACATGCAATCCCCGTGTGTATGCGGTTTTGTGAATTTTGTCATCTGTTCGCACCGGCACACAATCGCCTACTCTTACGAAAAGCGGAACAGGATTTTAACGTGCGCGCAAGATGTGCTGCGCACACGGGGCCTCGGTTTATAGTCTCATCCGAAAGACTTTTTGTGGAGAGTGGAGTCTGCACTGATGTTAACTCCGGAGGAAAATATCCCCTTGAACGGGAATCGAACCCGGGTCGCCAGATTGCGAGCGCAATGTTCTAACCACTAGAGAGAGAGAGAGAGAGAGAGAGAGAGAGAGAGAGAGAGAGAGAGAGAGAGAGAGAGAGAGGAGAGAGAGAGAGAGAGAGAGAGAGAGAGAGAGAGAACGAGAGAACGAGAGAGAGAGAGAGAAGAGAGAGGAGAGAGGGGGGAAGGGGGAGGGGGGGGGGGTCACTGGCAGACAAACAGAGACAAAGAAAGAAAGCCCTGGATAATGAAGATGGCTGTAAACCAGAAGGACTCTACAGCAAGACCAGTTGTGGGCCTTGTTCTCAGGGGACAGATACTCGGGGCCCTGGCATTAGCATTGATCCAGCCATTCACCCACACCACTGCTTTGGTAAACAGCTGGGGTCAGGCCACAAATTGCAAGTTTACTTTTCTGTCTGGCTCCCTGTCTGTCTGTCTGTCTGTCTGTTTTTGTCTATTTGTCTGTTTTTCTGTTTGTATGTGTGTCTGTTCGTCTGTCTGTCTGTATCTGTCTGTCTGTATCTGTCTGTCTGTGTCTGTCTGTCCGTTCGTCTGTCTGTCTGTCTGTCTGTCTGTCTGTCTTCTCTCTGTCTGTCTGTCTGTCCGTCCTTCAGTCTGTGTCTGTCTCTCTGTCTGTCTTCTGTCTGTATGTCTGTTTGTTTGCCTCTCAAATTCAGAAAAGACAGCCCTCTTTTCTGACGCGCGATGTATCAATAAGCACTATGTCACCATTTATTTTAACACAGAACCGTGGTACCGCCCTCCCCACCCCACCCCCAGCAAGGCAGGTTCGTTTTTTTTTTCTTTTTTTCATAAGGTATATTCCCTTCTTTCATTATAATCATTACACGTTTTGATTCTTCGTAGCTCTATCATCGCAAGATGAGAGACACTTAAGAATTGTGACACGCTATGTTACAAAATAAAACCGAAGTCAAATCACTAAACAAAATAACAGCAAAAGTTCCCAGTTCTTCGTTTTCTTTCTTACATAAACAGATTTCCTAGTGCTGGAAAACCAGTAAGTCTTTTCATACTATTATTGCAAAGTATGAGGTACTGAAAAGTTGGTGGTAGGGGGGGGGGGGGAGCAGGCAGGCAAAGCGTGCTGTTGAGACAAAATGCGTAAGTACAGTCCCCTTCAAAAAATGTGTTCCTGACTGACTCTGTCAGAATCTTTTAGAAAAGCATCCAAGACAAGGAATACAAACGGCAGGATATGCATGAACCCACAGACCCAGTGCAGGGATGCTCCATGTTCTGCAGTGCATAGCGCAGCGTCTGGCGAGTTTCTGTCCTGTTTGTTGAGGTAACTGCATCACTGATTACCTGTTTGTTGAGGTAACTGCAGCACTGATTACCTGTTTGTTGAGGTAACTGCGGCACTGATTACCTGTTTGTTGAGGTAACCGCATCACTGATTACCTGTTTGTTGAGGTAACTGCATCACTGATTACCTGTTTGTTGAGGTAACTGCATCTCTGATTACCTGTTTGTTGAGGTAACTGCATCACTGATTACCTGTTTTTTTGTTGAGGTAACTGCATCGCTGATTACCTGTTTGTTGAGGTAACTGCATCACTGATTACCTGTTTGTTGTGGTGACTGCATCACTGATTACCTGTTTGTTGTGGTGACTGCATCACTGATTACCTGTTTGTTGAGGTAACTGCATCTCTGATTACCTGTTTGTTGAGGTAACTACATCGCTGATTACCTGTTTGTTGAGGTAACTGCATCACTGATTACCTGTTTGTTGTGGTGACTGCATCACTGATTACCTGTTTGTTGAGGTAACTGCATCACTGATTACTTGTTTGTTGTGGTAACTGCATCACTGATTACCTGTTTGTTGAGGTAACTGCATCACTGATTACCTGTTTGTTGAGGTAACTGCATCACTGATTACCTGTTTGTTGTGGTAACTGCATCACTGATTGCCTAAACATCGCCCAGATAAAAAGTGTGGTTTTATTACTGTTCAGTAGTTTGTTGCGGTAAGCTAGAATGTTGTGTGTATATATATATATATATATATTATATATATATATATATATATATATATATATATATATATATATATATCTATATCTATATATATATATAATTATATAGACACACGCAGAGACACAGAGAGTCAGAGACACAGACACAGAGACACAGAGAGAGAAGGACAATGACAATAACAAATTCTTTTATTTCGAGGATAATGAATAAGCATTCATGTGCTTTTTTACATCTAGTCCCCGAGAGAGCGAGAGAGCGAAGAAGGAGGAGAAGAAGAAGAAGCAGCAGCAGCAGCAGCAGCAGAAGAAGAAGAAGAAGAAGAAGAAGAAGAAGAAGAACAACAACAACAACAAGAAAGGTTAAAATCATAAATATGACAGAAACTAAGACAAAGACAGAAGAAGAAAAAACAAACAAACGACACTGATGCAAACTAAACAACAAAAGTGATGCAAATCAAAAGAGGACATGGCAATAAGCCATACCAAAAGATACCGGAAGTAAAATCCCTCCAGAAAACAACAACAACAATACAACCAAAAGTTTTTAAAAACAACTACCTGAAAACAACAACTCAACAACAACAAAATGCATTAATCCCCTTGAGAGAGCTAAACAGTAGGAGGAGTTCTTCAGAGAAATTGAGCCCTTCCAAAAGTTAGGCTAACAGTACTGGTAGTTGTTAAAGACATCGACAGAAAGTAAGAAGAGCTCCTGGACAGGACAGGCATTAACCCTGACCCAGTGATGCTCCTAGTTCTGCAGTGGACGTCACCACATTACGTGCTTTCCTCTCTCTTCATTGGTCTTTGTTGCATATACCACTGCTTTTAAAGGGAGAGAGGGGTAGGTCGAGGAGGAGGAGGAGGAAGAGGAGGAGGAGGAGAGAGAGAGAGAGAGAGAGAGAGAGAGAGAGAGAGAGAGAGAGAGAGAGAGAGAGAGAGAGAGGCGCATTGGGAGGGGGGAGGAAGAAGAAGAGAGTCGAGTCAAGTCAAATTTGTTTATTCTTTATATCTCGACGATAATGAATAGGCAATTGTGTGTGTGTGTTAATTCTACATCCAGTCCCCGCCCTTGTCATGGATACATCAAGAGAGAGACCGCCAAAGGGATGCATTTTGTTCTTCTTTTTGTAGCTTATGAGGACATGATCTCATTCTCTCTCTGCAACAAAACCTAATATCTACATCCAAACTAAACAAGACATTTGAATGCAATAATAAACTTTAGCAGCTATCATTTGTCTACATGCTGTACATGATCAAAGCCTTAGAATAAATCCGCTTTGAACGATCTTAAGCTGTATCTTTGAACATAAAAAACCATTAAACTCTAACAAAACTTCATTTCATAACTGAGAAGCAAGGACCCGATTCAAGGTTCTTATGCATACGCATATGATTCAACGATATTGTCTCGGTGAAGATATGTTCATTATCAAACAATAATGCGAAAACACAATGCTTGGTTCCACCTCTTACGTTCCATCAGCATTTTTTTCTTCGTCGAACCCTCAGACACCAACAATTGCTGTCTATTATGTGAGCGAAAATAAGTCACGTTGCTGTTAAGTC
>CM054141.1:65692589-65700089 GCA_028751875.1 Rapana venosa
GAGAGATCGCTTTTGGCGGTTTTCTGTTGTCATCTGTGGCTGCTTTCACTGTTCTTTCCCATACATCCAGACTCTATTCTCTAGAACACATTTTGTAATGATCAGTGTTGTTAATCAGATCCTTTAAACGAAACGTGTCTTGTGTGTAGTTACACAGCTGTGTTCTGTTCTATCTCTTCAGTTGCCTTGACTATTATTAAAACGTGGAAACCTGTCTCCTACGTACCCGCGTATCAGAAATCCATTTTCTGTTCCTGATCAGCTTAGTTTGGCACAAACGCAATTTCCCTCGTTGAATTATAGCAGACACTTTTATAACGCATTTAAATTATGTCATGTTCACCCTTATTGCAATAAACATTTTAGTTGAGGAGGATGGGTGTCTCTTAGTTTTGTTCTTGATGTGTCCACACACGCACACACACACATACACACACACACGCACACACACACACACACACACACGGTGGGAACAGATGACAGAATTTACAAAACCGCATACACACGGGGATGGGATGTAAAAAAGCACGTTTCATTATCCTCGATATGAAAGAATAAAATACAATAACTAAATAAAACACACACACTGTCTGCCTGTCTGTCAAACAGTAGACAGACAGTTAGACGAAAAAGGATACAGAAACAGACAAAGACAAAGAGAGACACGCAGACACAAATAGAAGGACACGGAAACATATTTTTAAAAAGACGCACATGTAAAATTACACAGACAGAAGGAACAAATATATAAAACAGTAGAACACCTTTCAAAAAAGCTACACAAAAAGATTTACAAAGAGGTGCGCAAAACAACAGACAGACAGACAGACAGAGAGACAGACAGAGAGAGAGAGAGAGAGAGAGAGAAGAGAGAGAGAGAGAGAGAGAGAGAGAGAGAGAGAGAGAGAGAGAGAGAGAGAGAGAGAGAGAGAGAGAGAGAGAGAGAGCGTAGACAGACAGGGCAGCAGATACAGATATATCATCAAGCCCTGTAGTTTAGCGTTATTATATCTGACAACAGGAAAGTGTCTGTTGGCAGACTTTCCCCCCTCACTATCCATCTCTCAGTATTAATTCCCGGGTTATTCTTCTTGTCGTAACAAATGACTGGGCAGGCACACAAGACATAGCAGACACATAAATTAGTCCCCGCTTTCATTCCCGTCTCACCCCACCCCCACCCCCCCCCAGCCCCTCCTCACCAATAACTGTTCTAAGGTTTAGCGGTACGAACTGTCGCGGCGAAGATTTCATTTCGTGGTGATTTATCGTCCGAGGATTTGGATGGTATGGGTGCTTTGGATTTTGCTGTGGGGGTCTCTGATGCCAGACACTTTCCCTTCTGAGTGCTTGTGCGTGGAGTTTACTCTGGGCCCATCTGCTTTGTCACTGTCAGACAAAGGATGAGTGGTGTAGGTGAAGACATTGTTCGATCTTATCATCAAAATGTACTGTTGTTTTTTGGAGGTTTTGTCTTGAGGTCAAATGATTAGGTCATGCATATGATTGTATTCCCTCTTTAGACTCTTTGTAATTAAAGCTGTCGTCTGATGGTGCAAAAAATAACGTTTTTAAAAAAAGCGAAACATCACAACTCTTCTTAAAAAACTATACTCGTTATTTCTTGATATACACACTACATATTTAGTTTTAAGTTCATTTACGATATTCATTTCGTTAGGGTTTGTTTAAACAATTTACAAATGTGCAATATACCAATAAAGTCGTTTTTAAAACGGTATTGTATAGAACGTTATTGTCTTAGCTCAGCTTGAGATTTTACACAAAGTAGAGTTAGAAGAGGTATTTGTCAATAATCTTGAAAAAGACCTGATCCAGCTTTTTTCTCTTGTATGAAAGATACAAGGAACATTTAACACAACAAACCTTTGTTATTCTGAAGGGATTTCAAATGTGTAATCCGACTGTTCTTGGATCGTGGAACAAATATGGGTACAACGGTTCCTGGAGATTTTAATTTGCGCGACACTTTACTACTGAAAAACCGAAATGCTATTTTGATACGAAGAAACATATTTTTCGCAAACACTATAAGAAATGCAAACTTGACAATCTCAAACGATGGTGCTTCCAACAGACTAGCTGATTGATCTAATAGTTCTTCTATTGATCTATGCTCGGCTTAAGCAGAAATCAATCCATTTTATTCATGACAAGTTCATAAAGTACGTCTAAACAGTTATCCTCTTTCTGTTCAAATCAACTCATCGAATAGTCGTGCAACAAATCAATAGAAGAAATATTTGTGTTAAATACAATAAAAATGAAGCGGAATGATTCTTTTTTCCACAAGATTATTGAAAAAGCTTCTTCTAATCTTATTTGTATTTCTGATATAGAATCTCAAACTGATTTGAAAAGTGCATTCAAGGAGAAAGCTTATAAGAAATTGCCCCAGAAAACAAATGGCAAACTACTGTACCACAATATCACAACGACAACACCCATACCTATAACAATTATTGAAAATCTCAGGAGGGATCGAAATTAATCAAGAACAGTCGAGTGGTCAGCCAGACCTCTCAATACACTCAGTAAACACACCTCCAATACCACTGACCCTAGCTGGTCTTGTTTTCACTGTGTACTCAGGCACAAGCAATGTCCGCCTTCAACTTTCTCGTCTGCTTTCTCGGGTATTCGAAAGCTTCTTTGGGAACGGGAAGTAAGTATTGGCATTTATTCAGACTAATCAAAAGAGGGTTAGCCATTATGGATTAGAAGCCACTGACAAACAAATCAGTAGAGAGAGCAGATGACTTACGAACAAGAAAATAGATATGCTTCGGCTTTTAGACACGAAGAAGAATAATTGCAAAGAAGATAAACAATTGTAAAGAAGAAGAAGAAGTAGAAGAAGAATTGCAAAGACGAAGAATTGCAAAGAAAAAGATATGCAAAGAAGAAGAATTCCAAAGGAGAATTGCAAAGAAGAAGAATTGCAAAGAAGAAGAAGAAGAAGAGAAGAAGAGAAGAAGAAGAAGAAGAAGAAGAAGAAGAAGAAGAAGAAGAAGAAGAAGAAGAAGAAGAAGAAGAAGAAGAAGAAGAAGAAGAAGAAGAAGAAGAAGAAGAAGAAGAAGAAGAAGAAGAAGAAGAAGAAGAAGAAGAAGAAGAAGAAGAAGAAGAAGAAGAAGAAGAAGAAGAAGAAGAAGAAGAAGAAGAAGAAGAAGAAGAAGAAATATGTGGCATCTGATTGACTAATTTGTCAGGCTTCGGTTGGTGGGCTGCTGAGAGTTGCAAATATATGAGGCTTTTTCAAGACCTGTGTAAATTATCATGTGTGTGTGTCCCTACGATTATTATTCATTTTAATTCTGACCAAAATGAGCCTATGCTATGTTAGTGTGAAAGACATTTCAAATCTAAATCGTACAGAAGAAAAATCCCCGCTCATTTTTAAAAAAGCGTGATACTTACCAGAAATATTGTGATAAGCTATAGCGTGCCCGACATAACTACAGAATGAATACCTCAACATGATCCTGCCTGTGTTATTGTCATGATCACAAAGGAGCACGCACTATAAATATCGTGTCCAACTCACAACATCTACTCCTACTAATAAATGCTGCCCAGGCAATGTAGAAGCAATGCGCAGTCTCCTCTGGTGGGTGGCTACAAGGCAGCTAACTCGTCTTCTTATACCTTCCAGAGGACTGCTGGCTTAACAATGAAGCGTTACACAGCTTCCCTCAGGCATCCAAGGACGATAACTTGGTATTCAAGGAGGATAAAGCATTTCCCTCGCACACGGGGTTTCATCTCTGACATGTCTTTGGAGGCTCATTCTTTGGATGTTTTTCTTCTAAAACGGCTCTGCTGTGCGATGCATTCTATAGACACTTGATTAGTTGGAGAAAGAGTTGAAGAGGAAAAAAATGACCGAATTTTAGGACGAAAAGCTCAACTAGTGGTGGAACAGTAGAGAGATAAGGCTGTTAAAGGTAGACATTAAAACCCTAAATACAACACTTGATTTTACGCGCACGCCCCCCCCCCCTGCCCCCCTACCCCCACACGCATACACACACACCACTTCGCTATCTTTTCTTTAACATTGCGTAAGTAGTATTTGTGCCTGTGAGGGTTGATTCCATTCAAAACTGCATACCCACGGGCACATGAATGCGCGTGCGTATGCACCCCCCCACCCCTCACACACACAAACACACATACACAAGCACATACACAAGCACACACGCATACATACACAAACACCCATGTGTGCACGTATGTCTGCATTATCACGTAAGCGTGCACACACAAACCTTGACATATGGTAATATACCTCAGAGAATTAATGTCACGATACCGTAACACAACACTATCACTCTGAGGCCCACACCTATACAAATCTTTGGAAGGTCCAGAGAGGATCGAAATTAATCAAAAACAGGGCGTATGGTCAGTCAGACTGACCAATATCCTCAGTAAACATATGTCCAATACCTGTGAGCCTGTCTGGTCTTGTTTTCACTGTCCACTCGGGAACAAGGAATGACCATACTTTTTTTTTGTCGCCTGTTTCCTCAGAAATCCTGAAGTTTCTCTGTGGCCGACAAGTAAATATTAGCATTCACCCAGACTAATCAAAAGAGATTTGGACTCCAGAGATTGGACGTCGCTAACAAAGAAATCATACGAAAAATTAATAAATAAGAAAATGACGGTAGAGTGTTCAGAGCAAGCAAACATATATGATTTGGTATTGTTTAGTTCAATTATTTTTCAGGATACTTGTATCAATCATCTCTTGTCTGTGTTATTAATACGCGGCAAATTCTTCATATATACTGAAGTACAAAGTATCATGGCATGATATATAAACAGGACTACAAAACCACGTCATCAATAACACGTATCGGGCAACCATGGCAGATTTACCAGCAGTTTGGCAGAATGATCTGCATGTGTTGATTTAACCTGAACATTATACACTTCAAATTTATTTTTATAGCTGAGTGTTTTTTAAGATAGCACATAATTATGTAGGTAACGCTTTTCCACCATGGCAATAAAACAACAACAGCAAACAACAACAAAACAAACCCCAAACTGTCAACAGCTTTGGTGTATTAGAGACTATTGAAACAAATTGATTCTGTAAGTTGTAGTTGGGTTCAATTTATTAAGAGATTCACTGATTTAGTCTTTAGATTTGTGGATTGCTGAGAAGTACATAAACATGTTTTAACAATCTATTGCCAAAAATTAATTTAAGGTTATTTCTACAAAACACTTCTGACCCAAGTCAACTGTACAATACTGTAACTAAGTAAGTCACTTCAAATAGACTGATGACAGCAAAACGAGTATCACTTTTACAACAACAAAATCAATAGAAAAATTGCTGCCAGGCATATGTGACTAGCAGAACTACATATTGTTCAAATTAAGTTGATATTTTTGCAGCTTTGCTATTGTCCTGGTCAACAGATGGTAGGTGGTGTCCAATGGACATTGAATCAATCATGCACTGACTCACACCTCTGGCTGCTGCCAAAATGGTGCAGACGTAGTGTACAGACACATTGAAATTCTGGCTTCTTCACAGTCTAAAACATCTTTCAATTCACCATGAACTCCTTCCACATCACCATAAAGCCCCTCTGGAGGGCAACTATTACCCCCAGAGGACCACCAATGCCTGCCAACAGACTACTAAGACCTTCCAGAAGACCACTTACACCCTCTGGAGAACCACTAGCACTCACCAGAGGATGGAGACCCCTAACATGTTGTTGAAGACGCTGACACTCTCCAGATGACCTTCCTTCCCTTTCACTGTCACCTACCCCGTAGTCCAGCAAACCGCTAGATCACCACTGAATAGTTTACAACCAGCTTTCTCCACTCCTCGCTTTTCCAAGTTTTCCATAGCTTGTCATTCCACTCGAGGCCATTCCACTTTGATGTTGCCTTCCTATCATTTTCTCTTGTTTGTACTGTTTCCTGTAGGACAGTCTCGGCTAGTCCAGATGTTCGTGTGCTGTGACCGTACCACTTCAGTCTGTGTGTTTTCAATGAAGTAAGAAGCTCTTCATATGGCCCGTTGGCATTTTAAGTCTGGTTTTGGAGGTACCAAGAAGTTTGCAAAAACCTCTTATCTCATTTATTTATTTATTATTAAATTTTTATCTCGAGGAAAATGGAATAAGCACTCGTGTGCCTTTTTACATCTTTTTTATTTATTTATTTATTATTTTATATCGATGATAATAGAATAAGCCCTCATGCGCTTTTTTACATTTAGGCCCCGTGTGTATGCGTTTTTGTAAATTTTGTCATTTGTTTCCACCGGTACACAATGGCCTACTCTTCCGAAAAGCTGAACAGGTTTTAACGTGTGCGCAAGATGTTCTGCATGCGTTCGAACACGGGGCCTCAGTTTATAGTCTCATCCGAAGGACTTTGACATTCCGTTCGATTTTTTTGTAAAACTGGGAAGAAAGAGCGAGGCTGGGAATCGAACCCAGAACCTGACGTTTACTTATTGGCAGGCAAACGTCTTAACCATCCTGCCCCCGTGTGTATGCAATATGCAGTTTTGTAAATTTTGTCATCTGTTCCCACCGGCACACAATGGCCTACTTTTCCGAAAAGCGGAACAGGGTTTCTACGTGTGCGCAAGATGTTCTGCGTGCGATCGTACACGGAACCTAGGTTTATAGTCTCATCCGAAGGACTTTTAGGGGTAGTGGAGTCAGCCCTGATGTTAATCCAGAGGAAAAATCCTCTTGAATGAGAATCGAACCCGGGTCAGCAGATCACGAGCGCATCGCTCTAACCGCCAGACTATCCCGTCTTCGTTGCCTGTACCCATCTTTCAATGTCTGCTGTTATGGTCCCCATTTCACCTGCTTACAGTTATAGATGGACATGACCAGGGAACACATCAGTCTGCTTGTGGAGCCTATAACCATGTTTCTGTCATTCCTCATTAGTTTTATTTTGATCATGGCAACAGTGGTCTGGACTATCCTAGAGATAACTTTTTTTAGGAAATTATCCAAAGGACTACAAACATTTTGTATCTTCTAAAAAGGCCATTATTTTCTTCATCAAGATTAATTACAGCTTCTAAGAGACATCTAACACATTCCTTAGAACAGCCAGCACCTTCCAAAGGATCACTGACACCACCCAGAAGACAACAAGGGAGAACTATCACCTTCCATAAGAACATGACATTCTGAAGAATAGAGCTAAAAGCCTTCCAGGCGACTGCCAGTAAGGCATAGTGGGTAAGAATGACTGAGAATGCATGATGAGAGCCTGGGATGTTGGCCTGGAACATGAGCTTTGTGATAGCGTGGAGAACAGGGCTGTAAAACCTAGCACAATAGAGAGCAGGCAAAAGAAAACAAAATAATGAAGAACTAAAAAAATGAATGGAACCTGACACTGTTCTCAGATTGTGCGTCTCTCTCTCTTTGTTTCTGTGTCTCTCTCTCTGTGTCTCTCTGTGTCTCTCTGTAT